>JAJOOD010003573.1:0-29777 GCA_029582525.1 Solanum tacnaense
TGCTTCCTAATCTTATTGGATAGAGTGTAGAAAATGCTATACTACCTTATAGAGGGGAATCATTGCCAATACCTATGTATAGATAAAGAGAAAATTCCTTCTTATCACAAAATTTGTAGATTTTAAGACCATGGGAGTAGGATATAAACTTGTAAAACTACAATTATTATCCTTCTCAGTGTCTTACTCCTTGCTTTTGGTGTATTTAGTCATTCAGTGATGGTTTGGTCTAAATTTTCTTAATTCTTGATATCAAAGATTTGTAGTATTAAGGAATTCCAGTACCACATAGAAGCAACATAGTTTCTTTTCAATAAAGCTCCTTTTGAAACAATCAAAAAGAAAAGTAAGACACATAATTTGAATTGAATGAAATACCATTCTGATGAGGAAAAAAAAGTTCATTGTGCTCAGAAGTTCAACCAACTTTCAACTTTTTGTCCTTTTTTTTTTCTCTTTTCTACTTCCTCTTACTCCTAAAATTTATTCCAGCTTTCATACTTGCTAGGCAGAAGGTGTTGTGTATTTTCCTATTTATTTAGTAAAAGGTAAGACTCATATAACTCTTAAGTTTACTTTAGCTGGTATGATTTACAATAACATAACTTAGGAAAAGAAGAGGTGGATTTAAGGGAATGATGACGATCAGTATAGATCCACGTTGCACGAGGCGAGGAATGTGTTAGGGAGAGATGTTAAAGAAGTTCAAGAAACACAGTTGTAGAATTGGGCAGGTGATTGTCCGGGCTTTAGAAAGAATCAGTAATGTGTTATGCTTACTGAAATACTTCAGTAAGGTGTTATGTTTCCATAATGCTTCATTCCTAGCTTCCGATATGTGTGATATTGCAGCTGTCAGGATTGCCCATACCAATTGCCTGCTAACTTTGCCTTGCGCTCTTTGTGCTATTAATTTTCAGCTTCCTTTATGTCTATGCTCCCACATGTGAACTTCAATCGGTGCGTTATTTCTTGTATACAAGCCTTTGATATCACACACTCGAAGAAGTGATGTGTGATGTTGGCATTCCCACATAGTGTTCAAGTTCTGTCTTTTGTTAGTCCTATCTTGTATAGCCTCTCTCTGGTTAGTAGTCTTCCATGTATAGCCAACCAGTAGATGAAGTCGTGTTTTGGGATGTTGCAAGTATTTCAGATTGGTCTCCCCCATGTCAGTTGTGGTCCAGTTCCTAGCCTCCAATTGTACCTACTAACAGCCTTCTTCGAGTGTGTGTTATCAAAGGCTTGTATACAAGTTATATAGGTTTTTGCTCGATCATGTTGACTCCTCGATTTTTGGAGGCAAGTAATCAGCTATGATCTTAGCTATTGACTACTAACCGCCTGGAAATTCGATTGTTCGTTACAAATGCTATTAGATTAGGTATGTTGCAATGACCTGAATATGGTCATTAACAGTTGATTAGGCTCTAAGATATTTAGAGAGGAGTAGACATGAAATACTGCTTCAGTATCCAAATGTAAAGAATAATTTATCTTCATTAAACTGGCGAAAGAAAAAACTTAAATCAGATATTTTCATTATCAAAAGTTTGCCTGTCTTGTTATTTTTGCCTTTTTAATCTTGTATCCATGTTGTACACTGCCTCAACTAACTCAGATTCGCACGATGTAATGAGATTAAGATGGAAATCAGGCTTTTAACTACTTGTGAATTCATGAATTGCTTAGGCTTTTGTCTGTGAACCTTCTTACTCAAAAATATACATGGAAGGTTTCTCCAAAAGTTCTAAAAAATACATAATCTAATTCCAATAGAAGTTGAACAAGAATAATTATAAAAAAATAAATTTGGTGCATCCTTGGATGTCTTGTTAGTAGCAGCAGCAGAATGAGCACGCTTTCACAGAGCTTTAATCCCTTTACAGGACTTCATGTGGGCATGAAGTTTCTCTGGCTTGAATGGTTTCCCACATTGCCTGCAACACATTCATAAATTAAATACTATGCTGACATTTAAGAAAAGATACTCCCTCCGAACCACTTTACTTGTCGAATTTACTAAAAATAGATAGTCCAAAATAATTGTTATTTTATAATTGTGTATTTTCCTCATGCCTTGAATCATCCATTTCCACAGTATCCAACACTACATCTGTTCTTCATACCTCAAATCTTCTTCTAGTACCAGCAATTGTCTTATTTAGGTGTATATTCCCATCAGTCAGCCCCCTTTATACACATTGTTCATTCATTTTACTCGTAGGTTATCAACTTTGTTGGCTATATTCCAGACATACTTTCTTGCTGCAGCTTCATCCATAACACACAATCAGTGATCCCAAGTCGTCCTTTTTTTTTCCCTTGCATACTATATCCCATGAAAGGAGAAATTCTGATAAGGTACCAAATTCAAATTCTGAAAATCTATAATTTGCCATTCCTGTAATATTTCATATTCACAACTCCATTGTAATTCTATCCCATTTTCCAGAAAATTGGGAATACCCTTATCGCCAATTCTGCTGCATATTACTCAATTTGTTTCGACCTACCTTTCAGATTTCGTCTTCCTAAATTGATAAGAATTGCTTTTCTTCAATTTCTGGTTTTTAATTTGTTTCAATGTTTGAAAATCGGTTTCTTATGGAGGTTGTGGAAGGAAAACTATGGATATGATATAAATAAGCTTAACAGACCTTTTGGTTGGTGAAATTTGATTATTTGCTTGGTATCTGATGACTTTATAGATTGCAATTTCTTTTATTCTTTGAACCCCCAAGTATTGAAAGATTGGTGACTTAATGTAAGGGCATTGCTTGATATTTTAGGCATAGATTGAAGAAAATTATTGAAAGTTACTTATTGTGATCAGTTCAGCCCATGAATTTTGTTTGTTGGAGTGTATTTTTCCTGCAAACAGCTTTTTATCTTTCAGCACCTGTTTAGGCAGTGAGAAAATAATAGACCAGTATACATGTATATGCAGCAGCATGGTATTGACCAGTTGAAGCCTACTAGGGAAACACAGGTTCCTCAAGCCTCAAATTTTCACCTTGGCTGTCATTTTTCCTACTAACACATTGCAATCTATAGCATTTAGTGTTCTAGAAGTGATGGGAACGCCCAGGTATTTAATTGGTGGTTACCTCTGGCGTATTCAGACAATTAACATATAGCATTTACCTCTTGTTTCCCCATGATGGAAGTATAAACATTAAACTTTGTAGCATTTGTAGTGAGCCATGTGACCTCTGAGAATGTTTTTATTCCTGATCTTATTAGCATTAACACATATGTTATATTCCCTTTGCAAAATATGAGCATGTTTATCTGCAAAACAAAAGTATTTCAGTTTCAGCCACCCATAGCATCAACGCCTTGTGATGTACTTCATGCACACCACAAATAGCAGTGGGGATATAGTTCGTATATATGTGTAGCTTCATATTATGTATGATTGATTTATCTTTGCAGAAACTTGGCATTACAATGTATGAAAAACATAATGTAATGTTGCAGATTCTACTTTATATTAAATCTTATAAATTTGTTTTCTTTTTTTTACACAAGTATAAAAGGTGAGAATTGAATCAAGACTAATGCAAAAAGTATCACCACATTATTGGTACTTTGGAAGAAACTTCTACCTTTCAGTCTCAGTTTAAGAGTAATATTTCTTCTATTTCAGTTAGATTTGCTTGTTATTGGACATATTTTATTTTAATTTAAGGAGCTTGTAATGACATATTACCTTCATATATTTTAGTCGTTTTCAATTGTATGATCATGGGTGGATTTCATTATTATCTAGCATGTTTTCCTATTTAATTTTAGATTTATGCAACTCTATAATTTAAAAAATCACATTGATATAAAATAATTAAATGTCATCAATGAATGCAATTGGTGACAAAAGATTTCGTCATTAAAGGTAACTTTTTAGCAACGACTAAATCAAACTTTTTAAGACAAATATTTGTCACGAAATAAATAAATTCGCCATTTAGTGACAAAAATATATTTGTAGCAATTTCCTCCTTTTTATTAAATACAAATTATTTTTTTATTTTATGACAATTGTGATTGTCATTAATCATGATAATTTATTGTGACAATACATGTTGTCGGTAAAAACATTATTTTTAGTGACAAAATGGTAGATTTAACCACAAAATTATCAACCTTCTTTATAATAATAAATTTGTCCCTAATTTATACATTTAAGGACAAAATGTTTTTTTGTATATAAAAAATAGTCATTAGTGACAATATTACATTTATTCAACTACGAAATACATATCACTTTAGAGACAATTGATGTCGTCACTGATTAACCTAAATAATTAATGACGATATAATTTTGTCGATAGTAATAACCTTTTTAGTGACAAAACATTCTATTAACTACAAAAAAATTATTTTTTTATCACAAATAAATTCGTCACAAATGTTTATTCATTTGGGGACGGTTTTTCTTTTTGTAGTTAATATAATACCTTTAGCGACGAAGCACTAAATCGTCTTTGTATACTTTTAGTGACGCATGTTTAGTGACGATTGATTGACGAAATTTTTTTCGTCGCACAAGATTTTTAGTGACGAAATACGATTTATAGATGACGAAATTATTCGTCCTTGATAATCAAATTTGTTGTAGTGGTGGCTTCACTTGGTTACTAGGAGGATTCGCCCATCGGGCAACCACACAGACATGCCATTTCCTTGGGCTTTGGTGGTGGCGTATGCGGTGCAGGGTATTGAGCTGAATGTGGGGGCGCAGATTATTTTCGAGTAAAAGATGTTCTACCGGGGTAACAAAAAGGCTTTCTTCCTACCAGGACTTATCACTGTGTTGTGCAAACAGGCGGGGGTTCCCCTCATAGATACTGATGAGGTACTTCCTATGGATTCCCCCCTTCACCCTCTTTTGGTTAGACATGGTTCTACATCTCGGAGTAAAAGGAGGAGGACGGATAGGGCCAGCAGCAGTCAGGCGGCTGTAGAGTCGGGCAACGAGGGAGGAGACGACACTCGTACCTCCTGGTACCAACCCCCACTCTCAGGTGCACATGTGGAGGATGATTTGGTGGCCGTTCGGAGGAGGTTGGGGTGCTCTTTGTTGACACCACTCCTGTTCCACCCAGCACTGCCTTGGAGGTCAAGATGCTTCGTCGCGAACTGCGCCAGGAGAGAAGGAAGAGTATGGAGAGGGACTATCTCATGGTCCGAATGTGGAAGGCGTTGAAGATCATGTTCACCTGCGTCGCCCCCGGACAGGAGATTCCCATAGTCCAGAAGGGAGATTTTCGGCATTTCTCTTGCATGGATGAGGCCGTGAAAGAACTGGTGCCCCCGAAGGATCTAGACTCTGACGATGACACCTCCTAGTCCCAGGGTTCTTGATTTGGTTCTTCGCCCTTCTTGGGCTTGTAATTTAGACAAGCCTTCCTTTTATCTTTTTGCCTTTTCTTATGTTTTTGTACCACGTGGATGCTGGTTTTCTGCTATTTTTCACAGTACATGATCAATTACTAAGTTTTTAAATCTATTCTCGATTTATTGAACACTAATTGAATTGCAGGGGTTAACCCGGATACCATTTGGGGTTTATTTGGGTAACTTGGGAAAATAGAGGATGCAGGCTGAGGTTCTGCCTCGCCTAGTCCTGCTCTGGTGGGAGAAATCCCGCTCTGGCGGTCTCGCCCTGGCGGGTATAATACCGCCCCGGCGACTCAGACGGAACCAAAACCCTGTCAATAATTTTCTGGGGTTCTTTTCTTTTCTAAATTCCCCAAATGTTCCCAGCTATAACACAAGCATCTCAAAGTCTACACCGAGTCAATCTCAATGATACCCAATCCAACTCATTCTCATTAATTCAATACCATAACCCACACATCCCCAGGATACACCCAGACACTAATTTATTATGCACATAATCATACCATCATATCCACGCAAATACAACTTCCACTTTCACAGTTAGTCTAGATAACAAGAAGCACATATTCACAGTTTCCAAGATACAATTCACAGACCAGTCCAAATTATTAGTTAGTTCGCTCCATGGATGACCATTTCTGATCATCCATTCAATTACACAACCCCTAGGGCCAGATACCAATTGGAACCTTATCAGTTCCAATTTACCTTGCTTGTGTTCCTTCAGTCGTGACCACGACGTCTAGTCCACTTTGTTGAGATACCAATTGGACTCAACTCATACCACAAGTGACACTCGCACGAAAGGAGAGAAAGAAGGTGGAACGACTTCCTAGAATGTTTCCTAGCTTCTTGAAGATTAGATGTGGACGTCAACACACCCATCTGCAAGAGTCTAGTGCACATTTTGCTCTTATAATGGGAGATCGGTAACCTGGGCTCTGATACCAATTTGTCACGATCCAACCCACCGGGCCGTGCGAGCACCTACATACTAACACCTAAGCAGGAGAACCCTCATATCCCAACAATTGAAATCATGAGGAAAATTAAGAAAACGAAAGAGTAAAAGGATTTCATGTAATATCTTTATAACAAGAGCTTTTAAAAACGACTCAGAGTTAAGACTTATAAAGTAATTAACATCCATAGGGATCTAGTCTAAACATACACAAGAGCTACTAAGAGTACAAACAAGACCTAATAAATAAAAGACACAACTCTCACCATGTGGAAGGAAAAGTAGAAGCTGCTGGAGAATTTCTTCGTCTTCATCTAACGAAACATCACCAACCTGCATCCAGACTATGCCAAAAAGGCATAGAAAAAGTAGTATCATTACAAAACCACACGTACTGGTAGGCATCATCGGTCAATCCGACGCCCACCACATAATATAAGAATTCAACTAGGAAGATCATGCAATAAAACCACCCGCTTATCCATCTTAACCCTCTCTCGAATACCTCAGAATTACACTAGTACCCTTACTGCTTCCGATTCAGTCAACCCACCTTACTAGGTTCTTAGTCATGGCCTAACCATTCCAACCCATAGAAGAGTCCACAATTAACACTACCAACATTCCCCTGGACAACCAATTCCACACAACATACCCTTGTCTTTTCTTCATGTTACCCAATCCTTGCCACCTGGAGCCTCTTATCAAGGCTTCCTAACCTCTAACCACGAATCTCTTACAATACCCGGACAACATTTCTCTCAATATAACAACTCTTGAAACCTTGGCCCTTCCCGGCTCTTTCAACAACGAGATACATAACGAGTTAAATCAGCATAGTAGAACAAACATATAGGTCATCACCTTCTTTTAATTCTTCAGAGCAATAGAACATCAATTATCACTTAAGAATAACGTACAACTTCAAAATTAAAAGATATGCAATTATGTCAAGTCATTGGTCCTTTCATGGAATCCAAACCCAAACTGTTAGCATACCGGAACGTGGTACCCGATCTAAGGTTTATGCCGAAACGTGGCAATCGATCCCATATTTGAGCCAAAGCATTGCAATCGATCCCATATTTATGCCGAAACGTGACAACCGATCCAAGTTAGTGTGTTGGAATGTAACACCCGATCCATTCAACAACCATAATCACAATATATTCTCACAATTATACATCAAGAGGTGATTCATGGTAGGCAATTCTTCATTCATACTTATTTAAATTAGTTTTGATCACAATGCTTCATTCAAGTACACACACACATCAAAAGGCGGAATTCATCAACATATATCACACAACCAAGAAATCAAACCGTCACCTATCCCTAGTTCATCGTCTAAGGCTTCTTCCTAGGATTTAATTTTCTCTTATTTGGTGCACGAAGGCCTACACATAAATCCTACCATTGATTTACATTATATTACGCAGTGAGAACATATTTATAACTACTCAATTAATAAACCTAGCCTACCTGGGCGCCAAGCAGCTGCACAAAGTTTTTGACTCCGATTCTTGTTTCTGGACTTTGTGACGGTGATTTTGACCGGAAATCCACAATCCATCGATCTCCTTACGCTAGAAATCTCCTTCTCCTTCCTTCCTAAGCTTAGAGCTATCTTTGTGGGTTCCTGGGATGGTTTACGTCTAAATTAGGTATTTTAGGGAGAAGGAGAAAATAAGATTTTGCATTATTTACATTCTGTCTCGCCTATCCCGCTCTGGCGCCAGCTTACCCTGCCGTGGCATCACCGCCCTAGCGGCATCTGGCCCGCCCTGGCGGGACAGTGGCCCAGTAATTTCCCAAATTTTTATTTTCCTAAATAACGACGATTCGGGTCATTACAATTTCCTATATTTGAACAAGCTTATCCCCCAATATATGAAGAGTTAGAGAACCTACAATATATCAAATTGAAGGTATACGAGTCTAGTTTCTAACACATTAAACCATTTGTTGATATGATAAAAAAGAAGAGATATATTCACATTTTAGCTAGACTGCACAAGCAACCTATAGGGTGGGCCCCCAAATTATATTGGATTATATATTACATTTCAGCTTCGCTTTAACTCATTTTATTCTCAATTCAGAATACAAAACACTTCTAAACTCTCTCTAAGAGTTCCCCTTCAACCAAATACAAAATACTACAAGATCTCAACGTGATTTCCCCACTAGAATGTTCGTAGAGGTTGTGTTACTTATTTTCTCCTCTTTGCTTGTGGGTTGAAGGATTTTTCAAGGAGAAGGAATCATATTTATTGGGTGTCTTGCTACTGTTTTGAGGTATTAATATCACTCTTAATATATAGTTGAGTGAATCAAAGTAATAGTTAAGCTATGTTAACTAGGACATACAATTAGATGGTCGGAAAATCTTATTTGGATTGTTCTATGAAGTTGGGCTATTTTAAGGTGTTTACTTGATGTTTTTGTGGCTGGAATGTTGGATATTTATATGTATATTTTTTTATTGTTGTTAATTTTCAATAGAAAGAGAAGCATAAATGTAAGGGAGTGTTGAGTTGTTAGTGAAAAACCAAGCTTTTCGATCGATAAATTGTGTACTAGCTATCCTTTAGCTTAACGTGATTTCTATTGCTGTGCGTTGAAGATTAAGGTGTTGTAACGGGTAAGGTTTATCATGTTGTCTAGTCAACTTACTTAAAGGTATGTAGTTTCCATCTTAATTTGCATTCGGTGTGAATTGTTTGTCTTAACGACATGTATCAAGAGAGAGCCTAAGGATTGAATGCATCTTGAGAGAGAGAGAGAGAGAGAGAGAGAAAGAGAGATAGAGAGATAGATAGATAGAGAGAGAGAGAGAGAGCGCCTAGTGAAACCTATACAATACATCTTAGGGAAAACATAAGGATTGAATGTGAAATGATAAATTTTTGACAATCTCATGTAATGAAGGTGTTTTTGTTTACTTGTATTACAAGTGTGATTGTAATTGTGTTTGTATGAATATTGCTTGGCTCGGGTACTATGCCTGGTATAGAATATCACTTGGTTGGCTGAGGTACTACACGTATTACATATTATTGGTTAGCTCGGGTATCACGCCTGGTATGAGATATTTCTTCATTATGGGTACCACACCTGATACATATTATTGATTGGCTCGGGTACCACACTTGATACGGGATAACTCTTATTTTGCTCAGATACCACGCCTCATACATATTACTGATTAGATAGGGTACCACGTGTGGTACATGATACTATTTGTCGGCTCATGTACCACACCAAGTACATGTTTGACTATTTTCTTTGAATTGAACTTCTGACTTAAATATCCAACGACGGTAGCCACAAGAAAGTTTGGGCTAACATCCCATATTTTTATCAATGTATTATTATCGTATCCTTACTATTATTATGTTGCTATTACTCTTAACAATAAATTTTTATTTTTTTATTTAACTTAGATAAATTCTTGGAGAGTTGTTTGAACCAAGTTTATCAATTATTGTTCCTTTACTAGAAGTGCGTATTTTTTATGGAAATTTCTAGTTAATTTAAATTCTCTAACCGATTGATTGGAATTTGTGGATAAGTGACACTTTGGTTTATAAAAATATAATAGAGGCAAGAAGGAATTCCCCTCACTCGCTCTTGACAACTACTCAAATAAAACATGAAGCGGTTTCTTCTTGATTCTTCTTCTTCAATCGAATTTTTCTAATCTATTCTCTTTAAATTCATCACTACCAATTCGTTAGAATTTTGACACCTCTCAAACCACATTCATGGTAGCGGGAATCACTGATTTTAATAAGTGAGCAACCCCATCCAAGACGATCAAATTATGTATTGGTAGTATCATTTTTGTCAAATTGATCTCCGATATTCATTATAATGGCTTTCTAATCAATATGACCATCACCTTTCTACCATTTCTCTTGTAGTGTAAAATCCTTAGGATGGAAAGACATTGGAATTATGATCCTCAAATTTTTGCACGTGACATAATATATGAGTATATATACTTTTATGGTAGTGACATAAAGGATTTGCAAGTTATGTCTTCTCCATCACTTCAAAGTATATTAGTTGTACCCAATGGTCCTGCAATAATAAAACCTGATTCTCCTTACCCCATAACTACAACTATGGCCTCGACATCTCATGCTAGTACTGGTTCCCTAAATACATTTCCTCCCTTGCTATCCACCCCATCTGTCCAATCCAATCCTAGGCAATTCGCAAAATTGGTACCTAATGTATCGTCTATTCCAATGTCAAAAACTACATCTACTTTTCTTTCAAGTGTAATAATAAATCTTGGCCCAAAAATGACATGTTCTTTGCATGTGAATGCTACTGTAATTACAATTACTGATGAACCAAATTCAATTATGCTAACATATGTATCACTCAGCAAGCAGTCAAAACTATCTCCTATGAGAATTGAAGATCAGTTAGGATTGATGCAATCCACTCCATCTTCATTACTACATATCACAATATCAATGCAAAAACTTCTCTAATACTATTAATGAAACCTCTGCCATCAAATAACATTGAAGAAACCATAGAGTCATTATTGAAACCCACAACTAAAAAATTGAAGGTATCCATATCATCTCATTATTATAAAGGTAAGTACGCTTAAGGAAGAGATCAGGTGCATCGAAGACGTCATCGGCACATAGGACATTTACTAGGAAGGCAAAATATGAAAAATAGAGTTACTTTATATACCCATTAAAGTTCAAGAAATCATGCGGTGGTAAGAGAAGATGAGAACTCCTGTGGCACAAGAAGATTTAAGGAGGATTTTGATTTTGAGGAAATAAATGTAAAGTTCAATAAGAAAGAGGTTTGAGACCTTTTTAGCAAAAATAACAAGACCAAAGAGGATGATGAAAATGAGAATGAAAAAGATATAGATGATGATGATGTTAAAGGTGAATCCAGAGAAGTACATATAAAAAGATAATAGGAAGTGTGTTCAATGTAAGAATGACTTCTTTGATTCTCTTTCCTATGGTGCACCTGATCATGAATCATCAAAAGTGACACTCTCTGAACAAAGGAAAAAAAGATGATGGGACATTTGGAGTAGACAAACATAACTCGTTCAGAGTTATAAGACGTGGTATGAACGAGTTATGATTTTCAACTCCAAATGTCTCATAATCTTTTTTCCTTTGTTCAAAGAGTGTGACTTTTGCTGATTTATGATCAAGTGCACCATAAGAAAGTGAATCAAAAAGTCTTTTTTACTGTAAACACGCTTCCTATTATCTTTTACATGTAGTTCTCTGGATTCACCTTTTAACATCATCATCATTCATCTCTTTGTCATCCTAATTTCCATCATCTGCTTTGGCTTTGTTATTTTTGCCAATAAAGTCCCGAACATCTTTCTTATTGGACTTTCCATTAATTTCCTTGAAATCAAAATCCTTCTTAAATATTCTTATGATACGGGGATTCCCATCTCTTCTTCCTATTGCATAATTTCTAGAGCTTTGATGTGTATATAAAGCAACTCTATTTTCAACATTTGGCTTTCTTAGATAATGACCTATGTGCCGATGAGGACCTTAGTGCACCTAATATATTCCCCAAGCAACCTTTAGATTGATAAGATGATATAGATACCAACATATTTTTAGTTGTGAGTATCAATGACTCTAGGGTTTCTTCAGTGCTACGTAATGGCAGAGGTTCCACTGGTGCTTGAGCAGTCTATGCATTGATATTTGTGTTCTGCAGTCATAGAGAGAGAGGATATCTTCGATCCTGATTGTTTCTTAATTATCATGGGAGATCGTTTTGACTGTTCGCTGTTTAGTGAATGATACACCTATCAACTCAACTGAATTTGTTTGATCAATAACTAGATTTGGAGTAACATTGTCACTAAGTATTTCTAGCAAAGAAGATGCCATTTTACTGCAAAGATCCACTGATGCAGAGAACTAGATCCATTGTTTGGATTTAAAAAAGATGATAAATTTGATACTAGTTTAGAAAATGCCCAGGTTTGAATTGCACACACAACATGGATAGAAATGAAGGAAGTGTATTTGGGAAACCAATACCACTATGAGATGTCGATGCCATATTTGTAGGTGTGGGTGAGTAAAATGAGGCTATATTATTGTAGGATTGTCAAGTACAAATGAATGTACTTTGAGGTGATGGAGAACATATAACCTGCAGATCATTTATGTCACTACCGCACAAGTATATATATACTCATAGATTCTCTTATGCGCAGAAACCTGAGGTGCATACTTTCGGTGTCTTTCTATCCCAAATTATTTCACATTCCAAATACCAATGGTAGAAGGATGAGGGTTCATATCGATTAGAAAGTCTTTGTAATAAATTTTGGAAATTGATATGACAGAAATGAGATTACCAATACGTAATTTGGCCATCGTTACTAGGGAGGCTCTTTAATTGGTACTAGTAATTGTCGTTGCTATAAATGTTGTTTGAGATGTGTGAAACCCTTATTGAATTTATAGAAAGGAGATTATAGTGGTTCGAGTGAAGAAGAGTACAAAAGAAACCACTTCATGTTTTATTTGAGCACTTGTCAAGAGCAAGCGAGGGAAGCTCCTTCTTACCTGTAGTCTATTTGTATTTGTATCTATAGATGGACAAAACTATCACTTATCCACAAATTTCATTTCAAAAATAAATCGGTTCGAGAACCTAAGTAATCTATAAATTTTCAAAAAAATGTATTCACTCTTTTAGTAAAGGAAAAACAATTTATAAAATTATTTCAAGAAATTCACCGGAAAATCATCCAAGTTAAAATAAATAAATAAAATGTGTGTTAAGAATAAAAACAACAAAACAATGGTAAATACGCGATAGTTATAAACAAATAAGAATATGGGTTGTTGGCCTAGATTTTCTTGTGGCTACGTTCGTTAGACTTTTAAGTTCGAAGTTCAATTTTTATTCCTTTAGGGCTAATGCTGAAATTTATTGGACCTCAAGCTCCAATTTTATCTGTCGTTGTAGGCTGATATATGCAGGCCTTTGGCCTGAGATATTTTCTTCCCTTTCCATTACGTTGATACTAACTCAAGAAAGGGTTTGGATAGATTATATATGTTGGGTTTTAAGTCAAACGTGATTTTGAGACGAAATTCTAGTAGATTCAATATGCACATTAAGCATCAAAATCAAAGAAGAAAAAGAATAAGCAACATTATTTATTTGAAATTATCCACATTCAATTGAAATATCAAGATGCAATCAAATGAAGGACTTCATCAAAGCAACCTTAAATAAGTAGGTAGAAATTCAAATAAATTAATCACTTAGAAATACTCAACTGCTTAACACTAAAAATAATTGGCATATCTGATCCACATAGGAGCATAGACAATACATAAATGTCAACGTACACCACTTGGTTCTAGAATTCAACAAAGATGAATGCTGGGACAAAAATTTAAGTAGAGAAATACAAAAACATAGATAATGTTCAAGTTCATACTTTTGTCGATTTGAACAATGAACTATATTAATCATAGTCTAATCACTACTATTCATTCACTCCAATTATCAAAGAAAAGAAAATACAAGTAAACCTTTTCGATTTAGAATATCATTTACTAAATCAAACAACGGACTTTATTATTCAAATAAGCTAAAAAAACATTGATAGTAGATAGCAAAGGCTTAAATAGATTCTACTTGGTTTTCTCAAAATAGAAAAATAGAATAGACTTAAGTAGATTGAAACCTTATTTATGTATTAAACGGAGATAGAATAAAATTAAATCTCCTAATTTTTAATTAATGAAAAAAAATTAATGCTCTAGATATATCTCAAGATAGTTTGATTTTAAAAAAAATGCCAAAATTGGGTGCGAAATGCAGTACGGGAATATATAGAAGATATGCCAGGAAAAAAATTTGAATTAGCTACTCTATTTACTGCTAAAGGAAGCTAAGTGTATCATATCGAAAAACATTTATAAGAGAGTAGTTTATGATATGAAAAAGCTCAAACAAAAAAGAATTAAAACTTAAACAAAAGGTTGTTAAACCTTACCCAGTCAGATAGGAGAAGCACATAGTAAAAAAAATTCTCATTCTAAAATTAATTGAATTGGGATCAACTAAAAAGGGTTAAACGAAAAGCATGTATTTTGAGTTTGGGAAGTAAACCAATCTGCTGACTTGTAAATTTTAAAAATCAACATTCAAAACTCCAAGTGACTCATACAAATGGTCTTCACAAACTTGTATGTTGATTACAAATTGTAAAGGAAGAATTTAATACTCTAAGAGAATCCATTCACTCTCACACCAACTAAACAGAATCCAAGTTAGCTAAAAATTAACGGAAAAGCTAAAATAAACGCATGAAACAAGAAACACATAGAAGTAATCATAGGCAAAATATGACTCTTGATAGGAGGGGTGAAATTTAAATATGGATAAACCTCATTCATTTAAACTTGACTACTAATATTTTATATAAGAAAAACAATCAAGAATTATATATGAAAAAACAACGAACAAAGTGAAGAAAAAATTTAAAAGAGAAGGGCTTATACCTTTCTCCGAACAGCGAATGAAGACGACGAGATTGATGAATATGCTTCCACCACTCGCTAAATTGACCCAATATAGAAAGAAAAAAATTTAGAACTTGAGCTAAAATTCATAATTCTTAGGCTTGGGACAATGAATCCAACAACCTATCTGAGTAAAGAAATTTTAGCCCTTTCGGCTTTGAAAACCATTTTCAAATAGTGAGAATGATAGAGTTATTTATAGGGTTGAAATCTTTTAATTCTTGATCTGAACGTCGATGTGGGATTTAGGCAAAAATAGAATTCCCTAGAGGATAAGGATTGTCGCGTTGCAAACGTACAAATCTATACGATTTAAGAATGAAAATTAGAATAAAAGAAATTGAAAAAAGGGATAATATTGTGAATATTATGGGTAGCTTCTTTGGATGACTATCAATCTATCTATCTCTGTCTCTCTCTCTCTCTATCTATCTATCTATCTATCTATCTATCTATCTATCTATCTATCTATCTATCTATCTATCTATCTATCTATCTATCTATCTATATATCTATCTGTCTGTCTATCTGTCTTATATGTCTGTCCATCAGTATGTCCGTCCGTTCATCCTTCCGTCCGCCTATCCGTCCGTCCGTCCATCCATCCATCCATCCATCCATCCATCCATCCATCCATCACTATCTATCTGTTTGTCTATCTGTCTTGTCTGTCTGTTTGTTTGTCCATCTGTCCGTCCGTTCATCCTTCCGTCCGTCCATCCATCCGTCCGTCCATCCATCCATCAATCGGGATCTATCCATCTATCCATCCATCTATCCATCCATCCATCCATCCCTACATCTATCTATCAATCTATCATATCATCATATTATACTAAAAGTGGGAAGAATCTAAGTCAAAAGTTGAATTACGAAAATACCCTTTAACTATTAATTTATTTTCTTGAAATTATTTAAATATTATTTTTCATTTAATATTTATTTTGAGATTCAATGAATTTTGACAGTTCGTATTATGGTAATTAACACTCCTATTTCCAGCTAGACTTACAATTCAATACTCATTATTAAATTGCAAGTTATTCTTAGCAAGAAAAACCAACAATCTTTACATCTTCCACATAATAATAGTGATGATTTTTCATAATCGTAGTTACGATGAATTTTTTAATAATTAGTCATAATTATTTTCCATTAGAGATTTAATAAATTTGAATTCTTTTACATATTTTATCCTTAGAATACAATTCTACTTCTACGTTATATTTAAATGTTATAAATTGTTTAATAAATTAAATATTAAATAGTAAATAGTAAATCATCATACTAGTATACATATATTTTATTACCACTAACTCTTCATTATATATATTATTAAAAGTAGGAAGCTCCAACCTTCAAAGTTGGATTACCATTTTGCCCCTCCACTAAATCAAAATAAAATTAATTAATTTATTAAATACTAATATTTTAATTACATAATGGTAGCATATGAAGTCCAACAAGTACACTTTAATTTCTTAGTTATGACATTAGTAGACAATAATGTATGAAACTCTTCCAATTCTGTGACTCTTTGAATTTTGAAACCAAAATAAAATTTATCTATCATGATTCAATGTGCCCCATTAATAAATTTTGGTAGGTGAAAAGACAATCAAATATCACTATAAATACCAGTAAATTGCTTCGTAGATCATCATATTCTTTTCTTTTCTATCATCTATTGTTCTCTTTTCTTCTTCCTAAATAATGATATAGATACATGTCATGAAGAAGCTAACTGAGGAGAAGAATAGATAGCTTCATATATTCTATATTTAATATTATATTATATACACTATATTATATTAAATGCAGACACCTTTTCACATTTATGGGTAGTGACTTTTCCGAAAGGTTGTGACTTTTTTTTATAGAGTTGTGATTTTTTCGATGAGTTATGACATTTTTGAAAAGTTGTGATTTTTTTGAAGGGTTGTGACTTAGCTGAAAAGACACGATAAGCACCTTTTCATAATATCCTTTGTTGTCTATAAATATAGGGGATTTCTCACACTTTTAAACTACGAATTTTGTATGTTTTCTATTCTTCTACTTAAAACAAGGAAGATTGTTAGAGTTGTTCGATTATTCAATTACAATATTTTTGTGTGGATAAATTAGATAGATCAATAAAAATTGATGCAAAAAGGAGAATGAAATTGTTAACTCCTTAGAGTTAGTTGATTTTGAAAATAAACATTTAACACATTGATCCCAATTCTCGCAGGCCACGAAATCAAAAAGGAAATGATCTGTGCAGAAGACATCAAGATGGAAAGATATAATTGATTGATCATCACAGAAACTGATAGAAAGGAAAGCCTCAATCTAAGGAATTAAAATATCAATACAGATGGCCTAAATCCAGCAACCCACTCAATCAAGGCACACCTTGATTGACAAGACGAAATCAAGCAGATTATCAAATCAAATCCTCAAACAAAAATCAAGTTATCAAGAAAGGGAAGAATCGTGAGTCAAGCCAAGGATTAGAAGACTGCTGATCATACAAGGAAAGGATTGAGCCAGCCAGGAAGAGTCGAAAAAGAGATTTACCATGCACATATCTAATATGGACATGGATCAGTAAAATCGCCTCAATCAAGGAATCTCTCAATCATCCTTGATTGAGATAAATCCCTTGGGTTTTTCCTTACAAGAGCAAGGTCGACGACTATATAATCTACTCCAGACTTTAGTGTGAAGTGCGCAACTTCACTTGAGCATATCAAACAACTTTATTTTATCTTTCATAAAGCTTTGTAAACACGTGAGTGATATAATTGAAAAGAAAAGAAAAAGAAAGAATCTGAGTGTAGGTTTACAAGTAGAGGCAGTGGCCAGTGTGAAGATAGAAATCTAATTTGGATATCAGACAGGATCAAGTCACTAGAAAAGCTGTAACACCAAACTCACTTCAAAGCTCTTAAGGAAACCCTTGAAACCCAATGGGACTGGACTAGGCACCACATTGGTGATCCGAACCAGTATAAAACTCTCTGTGTCATTTACTTACTGCAAATTATTATTACTGTTTATCTCTGTACTAACTTGCAGGTGAGTCGACTGGCTATCATAGGAAGTCGACTGAAGGAATTTTAATTCACCCCCCCCCCCCTTTACTTTCAGAAATAACTCAAATTCAAACGAGAAGAGTATTGTGATAATTAATATGCACTCATTTTCATAGCCATAAAATATACTTTTGCAGCAACTCTTCCTTGACAAGAAGTTCAATGATTTTCCATTGAACAAACTATAACTTGGTGTTCAAAATCTGAAAAGTCTTGAACTGTTGGAGAAAAAGTATTTGATCAAAAACTTGTTTGAAGAATCCAAACTACATTTAATAACTACTCTTTTGTTTTCAATTTATTTGTTGTACTTTTATTTTTATTTAGTTTAATATAGAATGTTCTTTTTTCCTTGGGGGTGAGGACGCATCTTTAAGACCACAAAGTTAAAAGACATTTTTATATATTCTACAAATGATCCTTAAATTAAAAGTCTTCTTAATTTTTTTAAAATTTCATATCAAATTAAAATAAGACCAATCTATATCTATCTTTTTTTTTTTATCTACACTACCTTAAAAGAATGAATTAATAACGTAAATATTAAATTATTATAATACCCCCAACTTAAAATACCAAATGTAGTATATCTTCTATATTTTAATTGTATTATATTTATTTATGTGCATTATATTATATTATATTAAAGGCAGACAACTTTTCACATTGAAGGGTTGTGACATTTTCGAAGAGTTATAACTTTTCTGATGAGTTGTGACCTTTTTGATGGGTTGTGACTTTTCTATAGGGTTGCAACTTTTTCAAAGAGTTGTGACTTTGTGAAGGGTTGTGACTTTTCTAAAGGGTTGTGACTTCTTTTTGATAAGGCAGCATGAGCAGTTTTTCATACACTACCCTTTGTTGGCTGTAAAAAGAGAGGTTCATCAAATTTTTAAACTACATTTAAAAAAAATATTAATATTCTTATTATTATTTTTATTCTTAAAACACATAAGAAACAATATGCAGATACTAATACTACACATTTTAAACTATAAATGGAGGGGTTTCCTCACATTTTTAAACTACGGTCTTTTATGTTTTCTATTCTTCTCTTCTTAAAACCTCAAGCTTGATTTACAAACGTTGACAAGATCAAAGTTCAGTGAAATTAGAACACTCCATAACATGAATGTTAAATTAATATAATACTCCAGCTAAAACATTCAATTTAGTATATCTCCTATATTTGATATCAATATTTCTTTATATTTTATTATATTAAAAGTAAGAACTCCTACAAAACAATAACAAAGTAATGCACTATGGGGAAGGGAGTAGAAAGTTTATTTAAGCAGTGTAACTAAGAGATTTTAAGAGTGACTAATTTTTTATTTAGCAATATTCATATTATTTTTAAAAATAGTGTGGTACATGGTTTGATTTTTACGTGCAACACACGTGCGTCAAAACTAGTATACATATATATATATAGTTACACATTATAATTCTCCTTTTATAGGTCTTAATCAAATTAACAAAAAAGTAATTAAAAATACACATGATACTAAAAACATAATTACACCAAACATATTTTTAGTTGGTTGGGAGGTAATATAAACATATGTTTCTATTTCTCTAGTCCTTTCTACTTGAGTGTTGGTATTTAAAAATGTTATTTTTGTCAAATCAATAGGTAAAGAAGAGATTGTAACTTTGCTAATAAAAGAGGAAATTAGAAATCAAAGTAAGACAACCAAGGATTTCTTTGGAGAAGTATTTCTTCCTTTATAGAGAGCTCGCCAAGTAGGATTAAGATATCACTTTAAGAATTTGCATTTCTTCTTTAGTATATAATTTATAACTCAAACATCTTGATTAATATTAATATTTATGTAACTTTAAAAAAAATTGTGGTCAATAAAATTGGGTTACACGCGCAAGGCGCGTGTCCAGAGACTAGTATCTTAAAAACATGAACTCCCTAACTTAAATATTAAATTACTATAATGCACCAACTTAAAACATCCTATTTAGTATGTCTTCTATATATTGTATTATATTTATTTACTTATTTATTTATTTATTTGTACTATATTACATTAAAAGTTGACACCTTTTTACAATGATGGCTGTAACTTCTCCGAAGAGTTGTAATTTATTCAAAGATTGTGACTTTTCTGATGAGTTGTGACCTTTATGAATGGTAGTAATTGTTTGAAGGGTTGTGACTTATCAGATAAAATATAATAAATATCTTTTCATACTATCCTTTGTTGACTATAAATAGAAGGATTTCTCCACATTTCTAAACAATAAATTTTCTAAGTTTTCTATTCTTCTTCTTAAATAAGGAAGATTTTGAAAATTGTTCAATTATGTAGTAACAATATTTGTTTTGGTAAATTAGATAGATTAAGAAAAAATGATGCAACAAGGAGAATGAAATAAATCAACTACATGCAAGAAGACTATCTAGATAATTCATATGTCCTCATTTTCATTGCCCTAAACAAACTCTTGCAACAATTTCTACCTGATGAGAAGTTCAATGATTTTCTGTTGAACAAACTACAAATTGGTGTTCAAGCTATGAAAAGTCTCAAAATGTTGAAGAGAAATTGTTTGATAAAAAACTTGTTTGAATATTCTAAAATAGATTTAACTAGTACTCTTCCATTTCCAATTTATTTGGTAAAGATTTTATTTTTGTTCAATTTAAAATAGAATTTTTTTATATGGGGGGTGGGGGGCTACTTTTATTCTAACTTTTCATGTGTCATGTTTAAGACCACAAAATTAAAGGACATTTTTGTACATTCTACATATCCTTAGGTGATACCAGAAAATTAAGTTTTCATTATTTTTAAAAATTTTCACAGTAAATTTAAACTAGACATATATTTAACGATACTACCTTAAAAGCATGACTACCATAGCATAATGTTAATTATTATAATACCCCAACTTAAAACACACAATTTATTATATCTTTTCTAGTTTATTTTATTTATTTAATTATATTAAAAGCAGACACATTTTTACATTGAAGAACTATTACATTTCCGAAGGGTTTTGACTTTTCCAAAGAGTTATGACTTTTCTGATGAGTTATGTCTTTTCCGAAGGGTTGTGACTTTTCTAGAAGGTAGTGAATTATTTTTGATAAGATACAATAAACACATTTTCATACTACCCTTTGTTGGCTCTAAATATAGGGGTTTCCGCTTATTTTTATACTATAACTTCAAAAAGTTTTCTATTGTAGTTGTTCTTCTTTAAACACTCAATTTAGTATATCCTCTGTATGTTATATTATATTTATTTATATTATATTATATTAAAAGCATCAGACACCTTTTAGCATCGAATGATTGTGATTTTTCTAAGGAGTTGAGACTTTTAAGTGAGTTGTGACCTTTCCGAAGGATTGTGACTTTTCTAAAGGGTAGTAATTTTTCTAATAAGACACAATAACACATGTTCATACTACTCTGTGTTGGTGATGAATGGAGGGATTTCATCACATCTCTAAACTATGAACTTATTAAGTTTTCTATTCTTCTCTTCTAAAAAACAGATGTTGAATGATTTTGAAGTTTAGTGGAATTTGAACGCTCCATAACATGAATGTTAAATTACTACAATACTCCAACTAAAAACACCCGATTTAGTATAAATTATATATTTTATATTGATATTTATTTATTTATTTATATGATATTAAAAGCAGAAACTCCAACAACACAATAATTGTAGCGACCCTTTCGAAAGGATACTACCACTTAAACAAGAAATCTAATTAAATACTTGCGACATTTAAAAGAGGTTAACTATGACCATATTGATTTTAATCTAGTAGAGGGATTAGATGCATAATGACCTCCGAAAAGTAATTTAAGCAAATAACCGACGAGCTTTTCATGTATATATATTATCCTCACACTCAAGGATGAAATAACAAGAATGTTACAAGCTTCCGAGTACCGAAATCAGCCTGCTCATGCTTCACACAAACATTCATAAAGTAATAGTAGATTTAGGATATTACAAGACTTGGGTTTACACACCCCAAAAAAAACAAAACATATAGCGATACTTATATTACAACCTATGGTGACATGACCAAATCAACCCTCAAATTCTCATGTAAATATACAAAACTTAGATCATGTACAAGTCCTAAGGTTTATACAAAATATATATGCCTATATGCAAATGTGATCTTCCTTAAAGCTTTCAAAATCTCCATCTTCAATGGCCAACTTCAAGCATCTCTTGAACATTCCCTACGATAGAAACAACTATCGCTAAGCATATAGCTTAGTGGTGTAAAAACTATAGGTTCGGAGCCCTAAAATTCGCCAAGTTATCATTCTCAAGTAAGGGGCAACATAATTGAACATAATAAATAAATCAAGTAAACAATATATAAAGAGCATCAAATTCGATATTTAAAGATCCAAATGTCAAGAACGCTCATAGCACAGTTTTCCAAGAGATTCAACAACAAGGCTCGCCCAATATATACATCATGTCGTCATACCAAGCACAAGCAGGTATCAAGAAGGGTCAAAACCCAATAATCAAGAGAACCAAGAACCATATTAAAAATGGCTTTCTAGTTCATACTTAAAATGGACAACTTCCATTTTTCAAGACGGACTAAAAATCCATAGTCAAGATGGTAAATGATCCGAATCAAGAGGCATGCCAAGAGTGAAAAAGTCACAGCCACAAGAAGGACAAGGTCACAACAAGAGTGCCAAGTGATCAAACAATCCGTACAAGTGGGCGAGTTACACAAGCGTCTTTAATGTATTAAAGAATACCAATACGACAATGCAAAGTGACAAGAGGTAACCAAGGTACCAAAGTAAACTTTCAGATTTACCAGCATGTAAAAAGAGTACAAGTATAAGTTTATACACTAACCTCAGTTCTTTAGCACAAAAACAGTCCAACACGACTTCACGAGTTCAAATCGTAGACCAACCAGCGTATCAAAATCTTCAACTCGTACACGATGATATACAACCTTAAAAAAATGAATTTAATAACTTATTTACTTTCTAGTAGCTCAATACTGATGGCGTAACACAGGGTTATCATCACAAGTAAGCCTAGCCTGTACAAATACGACTATACTCCCAAAACAGATATTCTGCCCAATAAACGCACTACATGTCGCAACTTAGATTTGAAACAGAAAACGGCCAAAATGGAATTTATATCCTTCATAAAAGATGTAGGTACATCGCTTAATATTGTAAATAATCAAGAATCACCACAAAATACACTTTGTACAAAAAGATATAATCAAAACACTAACAGTTGAACATACAAGATTTCTAATTCCAGAATCTGGACGGAACTTGTCATATGTTGCGTCCCTTATTTCGTATCCATAATAGCAAAATTAAATTTTACATAAACACAAGAGTTGAAGATCTACGAATTAGCTTTCCAAAACATATTTATTCAGTGTAAACTAAGTTCTTTTGAATGAGATATGCATAAAATACCAAACACTACCCAGCTCAAAAGCAGATTTCGTTACTTACCAAAAGGAAGTGTGTGTGTGTCGGATTCCAGCCAAAAGGACTTAGTTTTATCTTGATTTTGAAGAACAACTGTTTAGCTAATGTTATAATGTTCTTAGACTTGAGGGAAAACGAATTCAATCAAAGGAGGTGTAAAGATATATAGCTACAAAAGTTATCCTTGTCACATGGATAGATGTTACCAAAAGGGGCTGCCCAAACAAATAGATGGCTGCCCAAAAAGAATACATATATAACTATATTTATGTACTTTATACCCACACTTCCAATTTATATGTAAGTATAATTAGATAATTATGCAAATACCCCCATACAATACCTTAATTTACGATAACAATTTATGCTAAGCAAGTTTGCAAATCACAACATTTCAAGTTCCAAAAATGAGAATAAAACATATTCTAGTAATTACGAGATGATGCATCGACATGCAAGAGTTGATCTAGTATTTTAGGGGTGTTACAATAATAACTAAGCAATATATTAAAAGGGAGGGAGGAGTTTAAGAGTTGTAATTAAGAGTGACTTTGTTTATTTTTATCGTCACGCCTCGAGCCTAGACCCTGGACATGGTCGGCACTCGAGAACCATTGCTGGCCACCAAGAAAATCGTTGACCTGGATGACTACTTAGCAGAAGACTTACTCAAGCAATGAAAGGATCAAAACATATTTAAATTTTTTAAACTCAAATACTTATCTCATAAATTCTGGAAAACACTCAACAACCATACTTATAATTTGTAAAACAAGTCAAGGAAAGTAAATACTGAGAGACACCTCGACTCTGTCTATCTATGACACTTCTACTGTTAAAGAAGGATGTCAGGACAAGAGCCATGGCATCTCAAAACTACTAACTAGAAAGTAAATGTGAAGTCCTCCGGAATGCTAAGAGGCTCACCAAAAGCTAGCTTAAGTTTAGAGTGATCTCAACGAAGTGCCTATTGATGATCCTGAACACCTATATCTGCATCATAAAAGGATGCATGCCGAATGGCATCAGTCCATTTGAATGTATGAGTATGTAATATAGCCAAAGGGAAATAACTGAATGAAAAGACCACAATAGATAAAATATACTCAAGCTGAATGTAAATATAATGGAATTAAATCATTTAAAGCTTAACAAAATACTTACTCATCTCTAAACTCAACATAATAAATGATATGATAAAAATACACTTTTAACTCTATCTGGAGATTCTCTCATCAAGAATCATCATTGTGAGCTATGTGATGATACAACATATCGCCCACACTGCCAGAACTATCCTATATCGTGCTGGGGGTATAGAACCTCTCAACTAAGTGGATCCATTAAGCAATAAGGATTCATCCAAAAAGTATGCCCATGCACCCATGTTGGCAAGACATGGTTTATAAGAATTTTGAGTTGTCTAAACTCGTCCCCTTAATGGTGCTCAATACTACTCCCAATCATGCTCCAATGTATAAAACATACTCTTTCTTTGATTTGAGATAATTGCTCAAACTATCCTCTTAAAAAAGTTAACTACTCTGAAATATCTCTAAACTCATTGCTCATTTAGTAAACAAGGTTTCTCGTTGCTCAATGTAAAAATACTTTCTATGGGTTGAGAATGTAACACCTCGTATCCGAAAACAGACTAAACCAACCGATTTCTAGAAGTTGTAGGTGCAACCCATGGTTGCCACCCATGGACCGTAGGGTGACCCACGGTCCGTCGTGGTGGTTCGTGGATGGCCACCTGCAGCCCTCCCCAGAATCAGCTCAGAAATTTCTCTAAGGCATGACCTATGGCCGGACCCACGGACCGTGGTCTAGGTCCATGGATCGAAGCCCCCAGAACCCATCCTCTAAATTCGATCGATGAACTGACAGGATGGATCATGGATTAGTCCACAGACCGTCGATCAGTACGTAGGTCAAGACCCTTAGGACCCCTAAAACCCATCCTCTGAAGTTGATCAACAAAACGACAGGACAGATCGGGGATCAGTCCATGGCCCGTCGATGAGTCTGTAGGTCGAGACCCTCAGGACCCCTAAGAACCCATCCTCTGAAGTCGATCAATGGACTGATAGGACGGATCATGGATCAGTCGACGGATCGTCGATCAGTCCCGTTGACGACTTCAACAGATTTTAAGTCAGGGGTCATTTGGTCTTTTCCTTATGCGTTGGACCCCTAAACTACATCGTTTAAGCCCTAAACTACGTGGTTTTAGTTAGTTTTAGCTTAGTAAACTAATTAGAACTTACTCGAAAAAATTCTTCAACAAAAAATCATCAAACTTAGAGCAAAACAGAGAAGAAAGTTGACCAAGCCCTAGTTCAAGAACGCAACGAGTTTTCATCAGTTCAGCCCCGAAATCAAAATATTTCTCTGTGAATTTCGTCACCAAGTATGTGGGATTTCACAAGTGGGTTCTTTCACCCATTAGGTCCCTAGATTTTAGTTAGAATCTTGATTCCCTTAATATTATCTAAACCTAGGGTTTCTTGAATGTTAGAAATTGTTGGGTTTTAGCTGTTAGAATGATCCTAATCAGATTGTCATAATTTTAATATCGTTTTGTGTAGATTCTTTAATAAATTCAGAACCCTAGCTATGTAGTTCTTTTATTTCATGAATTACACATGCTAGGTCAGTTATTTCAGATATACATGCCTCAGATTTGAATGTTTCATTATTAGTACATTAATGTTGCATTTTCAGTTAGCATGATAGTATTTTGAGCTATCCAGTATTATAGAAATTCAGTCATCAATTGTTAATTATATAATCATTTGGGAATAGCTTAATACCAAGTGGAATAGGGCCAGTCACCCTCAAGTCCCAAAACTACGTGCCCCCATAGGTTTATAAGTCCCTTCTGTGGGCATTACATTTTAGTGATCACGCCAGTCATGCCTCTATACCTGTGGCAGGGTATGTTGGGTCCTCTTGATGGGGCGTATACATCAAACTCCACATTCAGCTCATGTGCTTTTATGTCGGTTATTAGTAGCTCTCTTACAGTCAGATTCTATTGCTTTGACCATGTTATCAGTTACAGCCAGATTTTAGTCTCAACATGTTATAAACTTGGTCATTGCATCCAGTTAGTTCATATTCAATATTCTAAGTATAGTATCATACTTATCTTTTATTATTGTTTAGATATATGCTTTGGCTCAATTATGTTTATTGTTCAGCTTTTTTCTATCCTGCATACTCAGTACCTTTCAAGTACTAACGCATAACCTGCGCTACATCTTCTTGTGATGTAGGTTTAGGTTCTCAGTTTCCAAATCACGCATAGTTCGGTTCCGGATCTTCAACTCAACAGCATCAGTGGTGAGTCCTCATTCTCTGAGGATGACATACATGTTTCCTTTGCTCTTAGTCTTTGTTTCAGGTTTTTGCTAGATTTAGCTGGGGCATGTCGCAACACTTCTAGTCAGTTAGAGGATATTTTCAGATATAGTTAGATTCAACTTTAGCATTTGAGTTTGACCTTTCAGTTGTTGTTAAACTCTCAGGTTTACATATTAAGATAGTTTATGGGTATTCCCCATCATTGCACTTTATCTTATGACTTAGCTTCCGCACAATATTTCCTTACTTCAGTTTATTTAGTATGCTTAGGATATGCCAACAGGGTTAGCTTGGGGTAACTCGTGATCCTAGGTCTCGTGTCTGAGTCCTGGGGATAGCTTCGAGGGGTGACAAACTTGGTATCTGTCATGACCCAGGGGTACCCCCTAGATGTAACATGGCGTACTTGACCCCGAAGGGGTCTCATACAAGCCCTTAGCATATCATGAACATAAGCTACTAGAAAATACGGGAAAATTAAAACTTTTACAATCGAAGTCATTTTCATAAAATCTAGCAGAAGTCTTTCTATACTTTGTCTCAAACCATCTATTACAACTTTTTAGAATAAACTCTTGGGACACAGCCCATACAATAGTCTCAACATGAAAATAAAGACATAAAGGAAACGTGGGTATTGTCCTCGAAGCTTTGAGGACTCACCAAGATCTTCAACTCCTTGCAACTTCTAGAAACCTGTCTCCAAGTAGCACTCAAGTCTCCAAACCCTACATTTGATTAGAATGTAGGCAATATGCATTAGTAAAAAATGTACCAAGTATGATAGCTAGCACAACACCATAAAAGCATCTCCAATGGTTAGTCAACATAAGACATAAGCATAAGAGCTAATAACAAAGTCATAGCATAATCATCATAGTCATAGCATAAACATCATATAAGCATAATTGACTCTTAGTCATCTCTTACAATAATAGAACCATTCTCAAATAACCTCAAAAGAATACATGTGCAAAGCATGAATAGCATCCCATAATACCACCCAAGCCAAATATCCTTTTTTGGTCATCTTAATCGTACCCTATATAGATGGTCAACTCTTAAGCTCTTCTTACCATAAGGGAACCATACTCCTAAGTAACCTCAAAGCACATTTGTACAATGTAAGAAAGGCATCCCATACTACCCTTCACACTAAGCATAACCTTGAAGTCATCATAGTCATATTTACCCTACTTTGGTCTCATTACTAGCTTACTCATATAGACAAGGGAACTATCACCTTTAGTCAATCATATCATGTCAAGGAAGGCAACTATAGCACAATCCTATCTAAGCATACATCATATAAGAGAAACACCTTATGAGTCACCTTAAGGCAAGCTTGTGCCATGCATAAAAAAAACCCACAATCCTACTCATGCTAAGCTAGATACTTTAGGTTCATCATCTCTTAACATCATAAAGACAAGGGTAATCGCTTCTTAGTCATGCATGTACTGGAGAGTTATCTAGAACTACTATCCAAACTAATCATGCTCATGTTCATAGATGCAAGGGGGAGTCACCTCAAGGCATAAATGTTTAGTTCATCATGAAGGAGAATGGAAGTCACCTCAAGCCACACATATGGAAACATAAATACAAGGGTATTCACCTCTAGTCATACATATCAATGAATCATAGATATTCGCCTCCATGTTCATTATTAGAGGAATATAGGTATTCGCCTCCATATTCATTTTGATGTGATATATGTATTCGCCTCCAAATCAATTTTAATGTGTAATGTAGGTATTCGCCTTCACATCACCACATAAGGATCATAGGTAATCGCCTCAATGACCAACATAAAGGCTAATGGGTAATCACCTATTGCCTTGGGAGTCACACATATATGATGGGTAATCACCTCACACTCCCCATAACTAACTAATTAGGAATAAGGGAACTCACCCCACATTCCTATCATGCAAAGGTCATTTAGGGGAATCACCACAAGCCTCATCACATCTTAGAGTCCTAGGACTTAGATTCATTTTAGGTGAGAAAAACCTTTCAACCTAGAATTATTCTATGTGAGAGAACCTTCCATGTCATATCATATTCATACATAAAACCATATCTAGAATTCTACATTAGACATTGGTATCCTCATGACTCAAGTGAATCTATCACTCCACATATTCAAGCATTTATTAGGTAGATTACGTAGGCAAAGATCTTCCACCATAACTCTATCCATTTAGGCTTCTATCCTCTTTTAGACTTTACTCTCGAAGCCCTAGCATATCTAGATCAACACATTGGTTTTACTCTCAAATCCTAGAGATCAACCTTCATAACTACAAACCTTATACTCGAAGCTTTACTTCTTATTATCACCATTCATACCTAAATTTAAGGTATTCTAATCATATTCTTCATCACTAGGTGATTCAAGTCATAATTGATCATAAAGGTTCAATTTCATCTTTACAAGTCAAGATCAATCATATTCAATAAAGTCTAGTTCAATTCATGATTATGTGATCCTAACTTTGATGAATTACTACACATGACATTGATTTAAGAAGATCACTCATGAACCTTCAATTTCACCTCTAATAGCATAAACCCACAAAATATCACATTCATCAAATAGACTAGGGTTTACCATAGAAATCACATGAATTCATTATAATATCACAATTCAATATCAATACAATCATAATTAGGTATTATCCACTAGATTGGAATCATACCTAAGCCCTACCCACAATGCAAGCACAATCCTAGCTAGAATTGGGTTTTTGACTTCACAATTGGGGAAAATTAAGGGGGCTCTATGGGAAAAGAACCCATAGATGAAGAAGCTAAACATACCTTGATTCCATGCCCTAAATAAAGCTTGCTTCAATGGAGAAAATCGACCTAAGATGCTGCCCTCTTCTCTTCT
>JAJOOD010003574.1:0-29419 GCA_029582525.1 Solanum tacnaense
ATCTTCTCTGAAGTATGAAACACTTGTTGTCAACTAAAGGAACCCTTTGTCTATACAAAACAATATGACTGAAGAGGCTACAACTTACATCAACACTCCTAAGACATTTTCATGAAACTAAAATAGCATACAAACTTGCTAATTTGAGGGACTCACCTGTAAAGAGGCCAATTTCAGTTGACAATGACTTGATCATCTCTAATTTTTCTTTTATTATGTTCTCTTTGTCCGCAATCACCTCATCATTTCCTTTCAATGCTTGCTCAGTTTCCTCAATATTTGATTCTTAAATAAAACAGAACCCATTAGAAGGAAAGAGAGATGGCTAATAATTAATATTTGGTAGTCCAAATTGAAACAAAAAAAATTACATCCCAAGCACTAATCCAGAACTCACTATTGCAGAATTATCTCACAACACAAGGAAAAAAACTATATGGAATTTAGAAACATGCATTGACAATGGCAAGCACAAAGTATGACAACAGCAGAATAGGCACCTTTCAAATTTATAATCATGTCTTTTAATTTTTTATGAGGATGTGTGAATTATTTTTGTTGCGACTCTCTATTCCAAATTAGATATGCTACTTGCATCTAATTTCCGATTTGTACAGTCACCAAAGGAAAAGTGTAATTGTGGATTATCTCCAAAATTGTATCTCCCTGTTAAGTCATTAAATGCTGGTTAGTCATTAATCTTTCTTTCAAAACATACATATATTACTTTTTTCACTATACTTACAATCTTAGTGATGCTTTGTGTTAAAAATTGGACAGTGGACAACTAAAATTTAAAACTTATATCAAAGGAGAAGAAAGGATTTCTACTATACCCAAATTAAATTTAATATTTTGTGTTAAATCTTTTTATTTTAAGTTAAGTAAAGAATAGAACAAAATACAACTAGTTTGTAGCAATATAATGTTTCAATTTTGGGGTAAAAGAAAATAGAGAGAGTATAAATTTGAAACAGGCATCCACAAATCATATAAATGTATAAATTCCATAAATGTAGAAGAACCAACAGAGACCTAGAAAAGTGAATGTTACCAGAGAAAACATAGTAGAGAACTCACGTTGACAACAAGAGAGGTCAGCGAACTCCCCGAGCCATGGCGATGGAATTAAGGTGAAGTGGATTCTGAGGAAGTGTATGAGTAATAAAGGCATGACAAATGTTATATATGTGTCTTGAATAAATGATCCCCTGAAGATACGCCACACAACCTAGCTCAACTGCCTCATGCTTATACTTTTCTAGAGAGAAAAAGTGAAGCAGTAGGAGCTTGCTTTCAAGTTCCTTTTGTCACCCCCTTTTCCTTCCTAACAAAAATAGTATTAAAAGATTTTAACTACCAACACTAAGAGGACTAATAAACAAGAGAAGGAACTTCCTCAAGGATTTTCACTTGGTTTCAAATATGAGTTCAAATTTAAGAGCAAATTCTGCTAATACTCAAATCAAAAGTTTTTCATACTAAATTACAGCAGAATCAATGCAAACAAAAAAGATATAATTACTCAAAACAAGATTTGCAAATGTAAGTCAACAAAATCAAATAAAATGTCACAGAAAATTTTAGAACCACACTCAAATTTGCCTCGCTTTCTCATAACTCAAACTTAAATGTCCCGACACAAATTACTATACCTTGGAGTTCCTTGATATGCTCACTAGAAGAGATGTGTTGTGCCTGAAACCAGAGAGATTCCAACAATAAGACAGTTGAGAAGATTGATTAAAATTTAGCAAACCTTAACTAATACTATACCTCCTCAATATTCTAAATCTAAAATTTAGCAGGGGAGCTTTTTAACTTCAATTGACAACAAATAGACCTGAAGCTAATGTAAGCTCCTTCTAGATTGTTATATTGTCTTAGAGATGCTCGTTTCTTGAAATCTATACTCTAGAGATTTGGTATAGGTTATGTAGAAACATGTCTCTTCACATATTTACTACCACAACAGATATATAAGAACTTACATAACTGCATATATTTTTGATTATAGGATGTATACGACTATATGTTCACCAAACATAATGAAGTTCATGTGTAAGCGCTAGAATTCCTATGAAGAAAGAAAGAGAAGCAATAAAAATATTACTTCAACTCTTCAAGCATATCATCAAACAACTTGACTGCATTACAGTGCACATAAAAAATCTTCCTACGCCCTCCAAAATTTGACTTCTTCTTAGAAAATTTTGCAAGCAAACTATTACAGTACTATATTTGTGTAGCTTCTTCATTGTTCTCTGTATGCTCTTTTGTTTTTTATGGTGGATTATTCTTAGGTATTAGACAATGATAATACAAAATAGAAATATACAAGAAAGGAAATGAATATTATATCAAAAGTCATTTTTACTGTTACGATATATTGCTTATTAATATTGTTTAGCTCTAATATAGAAAATGTACCTCTTGAGCTTTGGAATTATGGGCATAACAGTTATATGAAAAAGAACCTGCGCCAATGAATTATTCTCATAAGAGGAATCTGATCAAATAATCAAATTCCTCAAACTTAATAAAGATATTAAGAGCACCTGAAAAGAAAACAAAGTATAAATTCAAGAACTTTGTAAGTAAAATGAAAATGAAGTACAAATTCAAGAACTTCAGAAGTAGAATGAAGATGTCAAAACCAGTAATTTCTAAGAAAGAATCAAATGCTTACATACTCACCGATTTATATTTGTAACACCAGGACCAACAAACAGAAAGAACAAAGAACATAGTTAACAATAACTTAGAAAACTAGAGGACAACTACATTGTATCTGGAGTTGATTGTGTAGCAGTCAAAAGTGGTTGGGATGAGTATGGTATAGAATACGAAAAGCCAACAAGTCATTTTATCATCAAACGTCTCACTTGCATTTCAGCTTACAGTGCATCTATAGCATTAGGAAGTGAAATGTCAGGTGGAATTCAAGATGTGAGAATTCAAGACATTACAGCCATTTAGACAGAATCAGGGATAAGGATCAAGACTGACGTGGGGCGAGGGGGCTACATCAAAGATATATATGTCAAGGGGATGAAACTGCACACCATGAAATGGGTATTTTGGATGAAAGACAACTATGGTTCATATGCTGACACTCACTGGGATCCTAAAGCCTTACCAGAGATAAAAGGAATCAATTACCGGGATGTGGTGGCTGAGAACGTGTCAATGGACAACTAGATGGGATATCCGGGGATCCTTTCACTGGAATCTGCATGTCCAATGTAACAATTGGTTTAGCAAAAAATTCTGAGAAAAATCTGGAATTAGCAGCAGTGTGCAACCTCCACCTTGTAAGTTGCTAGCTGATCAGGGCCCAAAGAAAAATGGTATGTGTGTTTTACCTACAAAAAGTTTACCCATAGATAGCATAGAGATGCAAAGATGTTCTTATAGATTGAATCGCTGATAAGCTTTCCATACATGTAATAGTTCTATTACTTAAGTACCTATACTTTTCATGGCTACTTCAGAATACTCTCAACATTACGCTACAAATATAACGATATAAGGACTTCATGTGTTCTTTCTCAAAATGGATGATTTCATGTTACACTATAAGAAGCAAAACTATCAACAAATCTAAGAAAGACAAACCTCAAAGTTCATTTACTAGGAAGGAATCATGAATAACACGTTTAAGATAGAAAATTCACGCTTCTGGATATCACCTTGTAGCTGAGAAAGAATTTAGAAACACTAAAGAAAACTAGGTGATTGTTCATAAGAATACAAATCTACAATCACATAGGGCATCCAGACTGAAAAATACATACAACTACTGTCAAACCACTTGAAAGTAAAGATAGGTCAACTTTTTCGAATAACAAGCAGTAATCACTTAGGATTTCCTAGCTCTACCAGCCAGAGAGAATCTGGTAACAAGAAGGAATTGGTACTTGGAAAATTCTGATTACCTTGAAAGACTAATAGGACAAATCTAACATAAGCTACTAACAAAACCATGAACTTGCCTCCACTGCATTTGATCTACGTTTTCCAAGGATCATTGAGAGATTTGATAAGTACCCTACAAAATTTATGAAACAACAGAAATTATTAAACAACATCTCTCTCAGTGAGTTGGATCTGGATTGAAGTTCATAGATTCCCTTCAAATGAGCTCCTTGATATTTTCTTAAGTAAAAGATGGCTACTCAAAGTCAAAACTGAAAGGCCTAGGACAAACAGGCTCCTCATTGATATCCAACAGAGTGATAACAAAGAACGAGAAGAAGGCTGGCATAGTCACCGTGTACCTGAATCTATCTCCATCGCCACTGCTCGTAGATTCTCCGATTACTCTAAATTTGAAGTTCGTCAAATTGTTTATCCCGTCTCTAGGACAAAGGTGAAGAAGGATTAGGGAATCCCCACATGCCATTGATAAGGTTATTGAAGAAATTTTGGGTGAAATTGAGAAGGAGAGAAACTAGGGTTTAGGTTTCAATTTTTGAGTAGTGCTTTAGGCAAAGAGTAGCACACTTCAAAAGTGTAATCATATGTTTAAATAAGTGTTTCTAATTATGTAATGATTTGGCAACACTTATAAAGTGTAGCCTATACATTTAAACAATACGCTTTATAAGTGTTGCCAATATTACCGTAGTCAAAAGGCAAAAACTATGGCTACGCTTTAAAAGCGTAGTTACAAATATTTTAGGCAACACTTTACAAGTGTTGTCTAGATTTAGTGTAGCCTTATGACTAAAATGGTGTAGTGTTATTGTTGGGCCTAACACAAACAGAGTGGACCATGTCAGAACACACAACAGATGTACTCAGCTGCTGGATCAGAAGATGGGGGAGTACAACTCAGAAAAAATGGTGCAGTATGATTCCATCATGCATATGGCAGTCCATATGGAAGGAGAGAAACAATAGGTGCTTCGAAAACAAGGCTAATACTTTTGAAAAGATTAAATGGTTGTGTATGACAACCTTTTATTTTTGGTGTAAATAAGAAGGAATAGATCAGAATGCACAAATTATAGATTTTATAAAAAATATGTAATCTAGTAGCTGTTTTGTCTTAGATTGAAATGATGTAATTATTTTGGAGGTCTCCAACATGTCCTTAATGCTGATCATGAATAAAACCTTACCCTTATAAAAAAAAGGACCGCAAGAGGCATGTGTTTGAACCAGATGATTGGGTGTGGGTACATTTTCTCAAGGAGCGATTCCCCACTCATCGCAAGACGAAATTGATGCCAAGAGGTAATGGACCATTTCCAGTTCTTGAAAGAGTCAACGACAACGCCTACAAGGTTGACCTTTCTTCGGAGTATCAAGTGCACAACACTTTCAATATGTGCAACCTGTCACCATTCCCAACAGTTGATGATGATTATCCGTCGAATTTGAGGACAAATTCTTTTCAAGAAGGACAAAATAATGCAATCCAGATTACGTCAAGACCGTACACGCGGAGTCAATCTTGAGACCTTCACAAAATGCAAGGTTTATTCATGAAGTTAGAGGTACTTGAGCTCATGTTGATGGAAACAAAGGGTTCCATGCCTTGAAGATTGCTTGGGGAGATGCTGCTACTTTTGGCGAGCAGGAGCAAGTCGATGCACTGCCCAATGGCTTGGGCGATGGCCCCAACTCGCCTAAAGTTCCAGAACATGGCTAGAGTGTGAACCAAGTGGAAACCACCGCTGAACCAGTCGGCACACCGCCTAGTTCCTTAAGCGAGCCCGACTTGGCTCACCCTTTATCCTTTCGGGTAACTTTTGGGCCTTTTTCACCTAAAACTATAAATAGGTAGTTTGGGTTCATTTTAGACTTAGACTATTTTGAATATTGATGTTGAAAACTGAAAACTCATGTTTGAGTGTTGAGAACTTGGTTAAGCTTCTGTTAATTGCTGTATAGAAAAGCCAGTTGTTTGGGATATCGATTTCCTTGAGGTCGTCGTAAGAGTTAGGTGTTATAGTTGGATTAACGAATCGAGGTCTTAGGGTTTAATATACCCTTTGGTTGCTTTTTGTTTCCACTTGTGTGTCTATCTACCTATCTTTACTTTATTGTATTTTGATTTCCGCATTGTATTGTAATTCCCTTTTAGGAATTATATCAATGCGTCTTCTCTTTTTTGGCAACTCTTAAATTTAATTTTTCCACATGACATGTTTAAGACCACGAGATTTAAGAACATTTGGTACATTCTACATATCTTTAGTTTGAGTTTCCAAGATTCAAAAGTCTTTTTTACTTTCTTAAAATCCATGCCAAGTCAAAACAAGACAAAAAATAATATGGAGGGAGTAATGAACTTGAAGAGCTGCACCAATAAAAAGTTACAGAAACAAAGATACCTGCCAACAGGATGAGGGTCGACTGTCATCACATGGAGATTCCATTTGTTTATTATCCCAACCATGGTCATTTTGAGTAGATATATAAAATAGTAATTAGCCCAAAGCAGCCATGGAAAAGCTTCTCCCTTTCTCTTGCCTGTCTCTCAAACCATCAATTAGTGCACCTAATATTCCAGAATTTGCCAGCTCATCCCCAAAAAATGTAGAGTCAAGAATCAACATGCCAATACGTGAAGCAAGTTGAACATGCAACAAACAAACCTTGGAATCACAAAACATTTTGAGTAGAACCAATACAATAGACCCATTCGTCAAGACGTTGGCTGCATTAGCATTGCTGCTCAAAAGCTCAAGGTATTTTATCACATTTTGCTTCTCCCCTGAGGGAGTATTCCCCCACTATCAATATTGATAATTCTAATATTCTAATTGGTCTTTTGATATTTTGACAAAGTCAGACAGTTGAAGTGCATCAAATGAAACCGAAGGAATTGTATCTAAACCTTTATCTGATTTTCTGCTAGGTATTACAGGTCTGATTGAGAGATCATATGGATGAAAAATAGTATCTGAAAGGTTCGTAGATGGTTTTGAGATATCAGAGAAATAATATTTTATAAGAACTAGAACAAGAAAAAGAAGCATGATTGAACTTCAACGTCATATAATTGGTCAAAAGCACTTTCAAATAGTTTACCTTTAATGAACTTCCAATCAGTTATGCCACCAATTTAACTTTTCCTTTGTTCACTTCAGGGCAAAAAGGAGGGAAGAGAGAGGTGAACTACCTGGGAGAAAGGTGTATTTTATATATCACTCAATTTTCTCGCAAATCCAGAAACCACAGCTGCCAGGAAACAAATAGAACTTCAACGTGATATAACTGGTCAATAGCACTCTTCATGATGTGGAAAGGTCACAACATAAATATCACCATACCTTTGTGATTCCATTTTCATCCAACATGATGTTGGATAGCTTTAAGTCATAGTAAATTATTCCCATTGAATGCAACTATCTGGTATAGTTGATAAAACACCAAAAAAGTAATTCATGCCGAAAACAACAAGTGTTACAAAAGAACAATGAAGGCTAAAGTTACTTACTTACAAAATTACTCTAACAATGCCACAAGAAAGTTCATGTATTGAATATTTAGGAAGCTTGCCATCCTTCAACCAGAGATTAAACGATGTTAAAAATCTCCCAGGTGTGGTTTAAACTAACATACAGGTAAGATGATGCAGATGCAAGTTGTGACATTACCAACTACAGTAAACTGTGGTCATTTTGACTACTCTTTAAATACAAATAAAAAAGAAACTTAATTCTTTCACATCATTTTACTGGCACAAGAAACAAGTTAGTCCAAAGAGTGAGAACTTTTATTTTTGAGAATACAACCAATCATCTCTGTTAAATTGTTCAATCGCACATGACACTGATGTCTTTAGTGCCTGTTTGGGAAATCCCAATGTAGGCATGCAAAAAATTTACCATGGAACCTCAAAATCTCACGCCTCTACTAAAAAAAGACCAAGAAGAATTAGGGTGTTGTCACAAATTTTGGATGTTCGTGTCTAATGTCGGCATAGGGAATCCTATATTCCAACATAGTATTTATACCACTGGAACAATGAAATGTATTTATAGGATAGCATACCTGCCAGTGCTTACCTGCTGCAACAAATTTATGAGATTTCATCCAACACAATATTCTAAAACCAACCACAAGTGTGCAGATATTTCATACCTATGGATCGGTTGAATTAAAAATAAGTCAAAGAAATCTTCTTATTAAACCCCAAAATGATCTTTACCATAGAAACAAAATTGAAGAAAAAGAAAGGAGTTACATGCAATACAGGAAAAAAAAATATGATCATTTGTTCACGAGACTTCAAATTTATGCCACGGAATAGAAAGACTGTGTTATGACTCATATAATTTACAATAATCTCATAACAACAATAGTCACAAGCATCAACAATCCTTAACATCTAGAAATATGATGAGGCAAGTTGTTTTCTAAGACCCCGCTTACTAAAATCATATACATTCATTCTAAAGTAGTTCAGCTTCTTTTGAAGATTTGCAAGAACTACAGATTATGTTAAAACAATTGAGTACGCTGATCCATTAGCACTGTAGATTAGCAGGCACCAATAGAATTTTACCGCAAGTCAATGCATATAACTTACACAACAACGTGTTGTAAGCAGACAGTTTCTAAAGCCCATACTGAGGAGGGTTCACGGATAATTACCCTGTAACATAACATTTTTCCTCTATATCTATTCGTTTAAAAAAGTTGACTACAATTAAAAATCAATAGTATTATGAAGTTCTCAAATTTGTAAGAGAGCTATTGGGTAGCTAATAAATTTTGCTGCTTGGTTCCTAATTAAATCATAAATTTCCATCTTCCCAATAGGGTGGCCTAGCAATCAAATAGATCAAGTAACAACTTGGGAACTAAGGTTCAAATTAACATGAAATAGTAATAACAGAATGAACATGCAATAGACTTCGAGAAAACTACCTTAAGTAATTTCGGATTCATCGATTTCCTCTTCTTCTATTTCAGTCACAGTGATGCTCTCCTAGCTCTCGACTTTCTGTTGATGGATTTGAGCATTTTTGGCATTAATTTATTGTTCCTTCCTCTCAATGTCGAATTTATTCAACTTTCTTCAGACTCCTCATCGCATTTTCAGCTCTTGACCTCTTTTTACCTCAAGTTCACTTGGTTTCTTCAAATATTCTAAATCAACTCTCCATTTCATTTTAATGAAAAAAACCACGTTAAAAGCACCAACTCTAAACTAAAGCAAGCAAAAATAACTATGAAAAGAGCCTCAAATGAGTGGAACTCAACCACTCATCAACTCCCCCAACTTAGACACTTTGTTTGTCCTCAAGTAAAGAAAATAAAAAACACAAGATGCTCTTATTTAATGACACACCACAAATAAATTTCCCTTTCTCAATTAAGCACAAAGGTAATGGCTTCGGTTGGTACTAACAAATATTCCACATGCAAACTTTTCACAAAAGAAATTCTCTCCTTCTCATGGAACATTTTCAAAAACCAAGAATCATTTAAGTGACAACCACTCAAACTTAAGAAATGACTCAACTCATTATCTCTTTCGTATGCTCACTTGACTCAATTAGGAATTTTCAAAATCACCACTTTTTCAACTTACATGCCATCACAAGAAAGAAGTGTCAATAAACCACACACACATATAAATAGTAAGTTTTAAGGGAGAGATTCATGGTGGCAGAATATCAACAACCATAGTACCTTGGTTCAAATACCCAAAAAAATTACTTGTCCAAGTACTTGAGAGAAGTGCAAAGACCTCCCTGGATGGTCATGAAGACCTGCATAATTGACCTTCTTTACTCGTGGATGGGAAGATAAATATTCAGCAATTTTTTTTGCATTCTCCTGTAAGATTTTGAAATTATTTAGTTAGAACACTATGATATGGTAGAATTTTACGAACCAACCTAACTTCTCTGCACAATATAAAGATGAAGATGCAGCAATATGCATGCCATAATCATGAAAATCTATAGGTTCAAGAATAATAGATTAACAAAGTGCAAATACCTCCCTGGATGGTCATGAAGCCCTGCATAATTGACCTTCTTCACTCGTGGATGGGAAAATAAATATTTAGTAATTTTTGGTGCATTCTCCTGCAAGATTTTGAAATTATTTAGTTACAACACTGTGATATGGTAGAATTTTACGAACCATCCTAACTTCTCAGCACAATATAAAGATGAAGATGCGGCAATATGCATGCCATAATCATGAAAATCTATAGATTCATGAATAATAGATTAACGAAGGCGCAAGAAGGCACATATGTTTAACGAGTGGTGGGACAACTAATTTCAGCACCAAAAAAATGCAAATAAAATTAAACTTGTTGTTTTTCAACACGAAGAGCCATTGTTTTGAATCCTCTCAAACAAAGCCAACAATTGAATGACGCTAACCCTGCATCTTCAACATTTTGTAGCAAGTGCACCTCCTTCGCCAGACTGGTTAAGTATAAAAATTTATAAGCAAATTATCATGACACTTGACATGTTCGATAGAAACAAGGCATCAGACATTATTTACGTTCAATACGTTATACATAACTAACTAAAGATTTATAGACAAGCTTGTCGATGAACTGATTTCTTAAACTTTACTTAACTTTATCAACACCAACAAAAAAAATTCCTAAATTTCGTGGTCAATTATAAGGGCAGCCAGTGCATTCAGGAAAAGAATTCCAGTGTCACAAAGTATTGCACAAATTTGTGCATAGTAGGGTTTATAAGGTGTTGCATAGAGAGGACTTCTTGTTCACACCATAAGCCATATGGAAGGGATCCATTTTTGACTTGCATACAACCCTGAGCAAGTATACTAAGATTGTACGAAGGCTCATCCTCGGGCCTGAGAGAAGTCCTTATTCAGAGTAAAGAATTATGGAAGTTGCGATAATATCGTCCTTTATATCCTTTTAATCCAGTCCAAAGAAAATAGAAATTATTTTTTTTATAAAAAAGTGGAAGAGGAAAAGGATGCATGATAACAGCATTTTCTACCTATTGTTGAACAGTTCTAGAGTTTCACTATGAGTTGGGTACGTGACTCATTGCTAGAGAAACCAATAAAGGGTCTACTTACAAACTCATGTTCACTATAGTCAAGCTCCTAATGTGATTATTGGTGTAGACAAGATGACAATAAATCAAATTTTGAAACATATGCAAAATAGAGGAAAAATATTTCTCCTATGACAGAAAATACACCAGCCATGAGATCACTATAACCGGATATGAACTTAGTAGCTGAATGCACCACAATATCTACAAAACCATAGAAAAGTAAGCTAACATTCGATGCATGTTATTGGAGAGTATTCTAGTTAGCAGAACAAAAAGTATTTGCAAAATACCTCCTCCAACCTCCAAAGGATGGGACAATACTGGGACATAATGTTGTTTTCTACTAGCATAAGAGCCCCATGTGCATCAGCCATCTTGACAATTTTCTGTGATAAATCAGAAAAGACTAGTATGAGACAAAAAAATCATTATCCTTTGAAGATCAATATATTACTATCTATCAGCAACAAACGATGAAAATTTTAAGTGCATAATCTAAATATGCCACTGTCAATCACCCACAAGAATATGACAAGTTTGTTGATGAGGGTTGGTTGGACTTTCTAGCCAAACAAGCTTTGTCCGTATTTAATCACAGAAGTAACCTTATCTAAGCTAGTGGTATCAACTCGTTTGTACAAATTAGATGAAAATCACGATTCTAATAACCTAATTGAAAACAAAGTTACATCGACAATCAAGATTCTAAACAATGTCTCATCCGTGTTCACGGTGGACTGTCGCGTTACTTGTCATTTTGGGTACAAGTTGGCTTACCTACTAGTGGGTTAAAGTAGGTGTCATCATAACTCGGGAGGTCGGGTCGTAACACAAATATACTTTAGTTAAGTTGGATATGAAACATTACAACACACTATCTCCTCGTCTTTCTACTAGATTTAGAGTAAGGGCTCCATGTCTAGGTTATTATGCCTATGCTTCTTATTGGTACTTCAGTTTTCCTCTATCCTTGAGTGCGTAGTGTCAAGGCATATGGCTATCAATAAGCAACATTGCTTTGATACTTATATGGTTTTCCTCCTCTATAGAATATGGTTTCTGCCTTACCAAAGCAAAAGAAATAGTTGCACGTTTACTATAATAAATTGGGAAAAAATTGAGAATGCAAATGTCATTAGGAAGTAGTTTGATAAGAAAAAAATGATCTTAGAAAATAGTAATTGTGCATAAGATAAAACTAACCAAAATTGACTCTAATGCTAAAGTACTTGGATGCCTCAGCAACATGCTTAAAGAGTGCCAAAGAACCTGTCATAATCTGATCCTGCACCACTAGCCTGCAAATTGATCAATATTTAACTAGTAAGTCTCAAGGGAGAGGTTCATGGTGGTAGGATACCGACAACCATAGCGCCTTAGTTTAAATTACCAAAAATATCACTTGTTTGAATATCGGAGAGAAGTGCAAAGACCTCCTAGGATGGACAAAAAGACCTGCATAAATGACATTCTTCACTCGTGGATGGGAACATTAATATTCAGCAATTGTTTGTCCATTCTCCCGCAAGATATTGAAATTATTTAGTTAGAACACTGTGATGTGTCAGAATTTTACAAACCAGCCTAACTTCTCTGCATAATATAATATGAAGATGCAGCAGTACACATTCCATAATCATGAAAATATATAGGGTCAAGAATAATTGATTAACAAAGGCGCATGAAGGTACATATGTTTCTAGAACGAGTGGTGGGACACCTAATTTCACAACCAAAATAAGCAAATAAAATTAAACCTATTGTTTTTCGAAACGAAGAGCCATTGTTTTGATTCCTCTCAAACAAAGCAAACAATTGAATGGCGCTAACCTTGGACCTAAAGGAATTTGTAGGAAGTACACCTTCTTCGCCAAGCTAGTTAAGTAGGAAAATTTATAAGCAAATTATCAGAAGGACACTTGACATGTTCAAAGAGCAACGAGGCATAAGATATTATTTACGTTCATTACGTAATACATAACTAACTAAAGATTTTCAGATATAGACTTGTCAATGAACTAATTCTTAAACTTCACATAACTTTATCAACAACAACAAAACAAATTAATAAACTTCATCGTCAACTATAGGATTCTGCATAAAGAGGACTTCTTGTACCCACCATAAGCCATATGGATGGGATCCATTCTTGACTTGCATACAACCCTAAGTAAGTAAACAAAGATTGTCTAAAGGATCATCCTCAGGATTGAGTGAAGGCCCTTATTCAAAGAAGAGAATTATGGGAGTTGCGAGACTATCGGCCTTTATATCCTTTTAATCCAGTCCAAGGAAAATGGAAATCTTATTTTTACAAGTGGAAGAGGAAAATGAATCATGATATCAACATTCCCTACATATTGTTCAACAATTCTAGAGTTTCACTATGAGTTGGGTTAGTAATTCATTGCTAGAGAAACAAATAATGGGTCTACTTACAAACTCACGTTCACTATAGTCAAGCTCCTAATGTGATTATTGGTTTAGGCAACCAAAAAAGACCATAGAAAACTAAGAATGTATAATCATAAGATAACAATAAATCAAATTTTGAAACGTATGTGAAATAGAGGAAAAACTTTTCTCCTCTGACAAAAAGTACAACAGTCATCAGATCACTATAACCGAATATGAACTTAGTAGCTGAATTCACCACAATATCTACAAAACCATGGACAAGTAAGCTAACATTCAATGCATATTTTTGGATAGTATTCCAATTATGGTAACAAAAAGTATTTGCAAAATACCTGCTCTAAGCTCCAAAGGATGGGACAGAACTGTGGAGATAATGTTGTTATCTACTAGCACAAGAGCCCCATGTGCATGAGCCACCTTGGCAATTTTCTGTGATAAATCAAAAGAGACAACAATATGAGACAAAATATCATTATCTTTTGAAGATCTATTTATTGCTATCTATTAGCAACAATAAAAGCTGAAAATTGTATGTGCATAATCTACATATGCCACTGTCAATCACCCATATGAATATCACAATTTTTTTTATTAGGGTTGGTTGGACTTTCCAGCAAAACATGCTTTGCCCATGGTTTAATCACAAAAGCAACCTCATCTAAGTTAGTGGTATCCACTTGCCTGTACAAATAAGATAACAATCAAGATTTTAATAACCTAATGGAAAACAAAGTTACATCGACAGTAAAGATTTTAATCACTATTCTCTTCGCGTTGGCGGACGAGTGTTCTGGGTACAGATTGGCTTACCTACTGGTGGGTTATAGTAGGTGCCATCGTGACTCGGGAAGTCAGGTCCTGACACAAATATGCTTTAGTTGAGTTGGATATGAAACAGTCCAACCCACTATCTCCTCGTCTTTCTGTTAGTTTTAGAGTAAGGCTCCATGTCTAGGTTATTTTGCCTATGCTTCTTATTCGTTGTTCAGTTTTCCCCTATCCTTGATTACGCTAGTGTCAAGTAAGATATGCTTCCATCTATTTATGTTGCTCATTCTTAAGGTTTGCTATTAAATGTGTTATTCAAAAAGAAACAAGGCTTCACACATTATTTACGTTCAATACACTATGACTAAAGATTTTCAAATATAGACTTGCCAATGAACTGATTTCTTAAACTTTACTTAACTTTATTAACAACAACAAAAAAAATTCTTAAACTTCATGGTCAATAATATTTCAATTAGAAAATGTAATTAGGATAATCATCAGATTACCTGGAAAGGAGTTTCTCCGCCAGTTTAAGCAGATTTGCCAACTGTTGCAGAACCTAATGACTAGCAAACCCTTCTTTTCAGTGAATCGTACCCAAGAAGATGTATAACAATAGGAAATAAATGCATACTATTCTTAGAAATTTTTTGACTTCTGACGCTAATTATCTGCCCACGATGCTTACCACCTTTCAGTTGCTGAATGTCCCCAGATATACACTCAAGCAAACTCGGTACAGTTGATGCGGCAATCATCCCAAGGGCATCTAAACACTACTTAACAACATCATCCTTCTCCTTAACCAACCTATCAATGGTCGAGAGGAATTTAGCATTGCAAAAAAATAGTGGCAGCCACCTCTTCCCATTCATACAAAGTAGAGCCACATATATGAGTGCCTTTACCTTCAAAACTTCACTTCCCTGCTCAATTAGAGTCAACAGATTTAGAAAAAGATTCCTGTCTTCGACTAAGGCAAGAAGGTACCTTCCAACACTTAGAAGTGTATCATTTTCAAGGAAGGTCATGTTCAGAATGTTTAAGCAGATTTTTTGCTCTTGTATATTACACTTGACGAGTCTTGGAAACATATCCTTGAATGAAAGTTATTCCATGACTCGTTGAATAAGGGTTAAAACGAACAAGACGAGCCAAGCAAGACCCTGCTGTCAGCCTCATGATCTCCTGCTTTCCAGGAGCCCTAAATATGTAGCAGAGGTTAGTAATGATATCTTGGCTGGTGAAACGAGCTGACAGTACCCTCCTTGACTGAAGATATTTTCAATAGTCCTTAGAGCATAAAGTTGAGTAATATCATCCTCTCCGTTTCATAAAAGTGATGAAACCAATGAAATTATTGGACTTGGAACCTATAACATTAACATTTTCAGTAAGGAATGTTAAGACAGAATGTGAGGCTTTGCAATATGTAAAGATGGTATAAATGCTTGTATGATTTTATCTTATTTTTTTCACAACCCCAAGAGAAATATCTTAACACACTTGTTTATTTTACTGATATATAGTGTTGCATTACAAGGGAATTGCAAGCTTATTAATTCATCCAGTAAAATACAGAGAAAAATTTGTAAAATCTTGTATGTATAGATTCTACAATATTTTGTGATGTGGGACAGATAGCTAACATGGAAAAATTAAAGTCTATGCCAAGTTGTCATTTGTCATCCATCTTACTCTTCATGTTAGAAATTTGTTCCGTGCAGATTTATAGGACATGATTTACTACAAGATAATCATTATATACACATGCATGTCTGAGAGTAAACAAGATTGTATAATTATCACTAAGTAAAAGATAAATGGTTTTTAACCCATTAATAAGTATACCATTTATATCCTAGTGACAGGTTGCATTATTTCTCATAAGAGCTGCATTCGTGCATGAATTGTGTTTTTGACAGTGTCTATGCTTTTAAGTGATTGATCATAGAACACTGAATACTTAACAAATATAACACTCCCTTTGTTTCAATTTGTTTGTCCTACTTTCCTTTTTTGTTTGTTTCAGAAACAATGTGTCTTCTCTTTTTTGGAAACTCTTAAATTTCATTTTTCCTCATGACATGTTTAAGACCTCGAGATTTAAGAACATTTGGTACATTCTACATATCTTTAGTTTAAGTTTACAAGATTCAAAAGTCTTCTTTACTTTCTTAAAATCCATGCCAAGAAAAGACAAGACAAAAATTAATATGGAGGGAGTAATGAACTTGAAAAGCTCCACCAATAAGAAGTTACAACAACAAAGATACCTGCCAATAAGATGAGGGTCGGCTGTTCTTAGATGGAGATTCCATTGGTTTATTATCCCGACCATGTTCATTTAGAGTATATATATAAAATAGTAATTTCCCCGAAGCAGCCATGGAAAACCTTCTCACTTTCTGTTGCGTGTCTCTCAGAACATCAGTTAGTGCACCTAATATTCCAGAATTTGCCAGCTCATCCCCCAAAAAAATAGAGTGATGAATCAACAAGACAATAAGTGAAGCATGTTAAGCATGCAACAGAGAAACCTTGAAGTCACGAAGCATTCTGAATAGAACCAATACAATAGACCCATTGGTCAAGATGTTGGTTGCATCAGCATTGCTGCTCAAAAGCTCAAGGTATTTGATCACATTTTGCTTCTCCCCTGAGGGAGTATTCCCCCACTAACAATAGTGATGATTCTACTATTCTAATTTCTCTTTTAACATTTTGACAAAATCAGACAGTTGAGGTGCATCAAATGAAACTGAAGGAATTGCATCTGATTTTCTGCTAGAAATTATAGGTCTGACTGAGAGATCAGATGGATAACGAATAATATTTGAAAGGTTCGTAGATGGTTTTGACATATCAGATAAATCATACTTTTATAAGAACTAAAAGAGGAAAAGGAAGCATGATTGAACTTCACGTCATATAATTGGTCAAAAGAATTTTGAAACAATTTTTCTTTAATGAACTTCCAAACAGCTATGCCACCACTTTAACTTTTCCTTTGTTCCTTTTAGGGTAAAAAGGAGGGGAGAGAGAGCTGAACTACATCGGAGGAAGGTTTCTTTTATAAATCACTCAATTTTCTTGCTAATCCAAAAACACAGAGCTGCCAGGAAACAAATAGACCTTCAACGTTATATAACTGGTCAAAAGCACTTATCATGATGTGGAAAACTCACAACATAAATATCACCATACCTTTGTGATTCCATTTTCATCCATCAGGATGTTTGATAGCTTTAAGTCACAGCAAATTATTACCTTTGAATGCAAGTATCTGGTATAGTAGATAAAACACCAAAAAAAGTAATTCATGCCGAAAACAAGTGTTACAAAAGAACAAAGAAGCCTAAACTTACTTACTTACAAAAAGAGCTCTAACAAGGCCACAAGCAACTTCATGTATTGAATATTCAGGAAGCTTGCCATCCTTCAACCAGAGATTAAATGATGTTAGAAATCTCCCAGGTGTGGTTTAAACTAAAATACAGGTAAGATGATGCAGATGCAAGTTGTGATATTACCAACTACAGTAAATTGTGGTCATTTTGACTACTCTTTAAATACAAATAAAAAAAGAAACCTATTTGTTTCACTTCATTTTACTAGCACAAGAAACAAGTTAGTCGAAAGAGTGAGAACCTTTATTTGTTAGACTACAAACAATCATCTCTGTTAAAGTGTTCAATCACACATGACACTGATGTCCTTAGTGCCTGTTTGGGAAATCCCAATGTAGGCATGCAACAAATTTACCGTGAAACCTCAATATCCCACGCCCCTACTAGAAAAAGACCAAGAAGAATTAGGGTGTTGTCACAAATTTTTGATGTTCGTGTCTAATGTCGGCATTAGGAATCCTATATTCCAACACAGTATTTATACCACTGGAACAATGAAATGTATTTATAAGATAACAGACCTCCCAGTGCTTACCTGTTGCAACAAGCTTATGAGATTTCATCCAACACAATATTCTAAAACCAACCACAAGTGTGTAGATGTTTCATACCTATGGATCGGTTGAATTAAAAATAAGTTAGAGAAATCTTCTTATTAAACACCAAAATGATCTTTACCACAGAAACGGAATTGAAGAAAAAGAAAGGAGTTACATGCAAGACAGGAAAAACAAATATGATCATTTGTTCACGCGACTTCAAATTTATGCCACGGAATAGAAAGACTGTGTTATCCAGTGACATATCATTTTCCCTCTATATCTATTCCTCTAAAGAAGTTGACTACAATTAAAAATCAATAGTGTTATGAAGTTCATAGATTTGTAAGAGAGTTATCGGGTAGCTAATAAATCTTGCAGCTTGGTTCCCAATTAAATCGTAAATTCTCATCTTCCCAATAGGGTGGCTTAGCAATCAAATAGATCAAGTAACAGCTTGGGAACTAAGGTTCAAATTTCACAATAGACAACACTAGGTGATATCTTATCATCTACCTAAACCTTGATGTGCATAGTTAAATAGATAGTACTATGTACTACAATACACGGTGTCCCAGATACCACTGTTATCAAGAGGATAAATCAGGCACTTCCACAATTTTATCATCAGAGGTGCAAGCAAATACAACTAAGGGTCTATCAAAAACAGTCTAATCTCTCTACCTCCCAAGTTACGCATAAGGTCAATGTAAACTTTACCCTCCTCAAACCCCACTTTATGACACTATGTTGTGTACGTTGTCGTTGTTGTTGGAGGTGAAATCAAATTCAAGCATGAAGCTCTAGTTCCCTCCGCCATATTTTCTTTCAAAATGAGAACCTTGAAAATAAAACATGAAATAGTAATAACAGAATGAACATGCAATAGACTTGGAGAAAACTGCCTTCAGTAATTTCAGATTCATTGATTTCCACTTCTTCTCTTTCAGTCATAGTGAAGCTCTCCACTCTCTGTTGATGGCTTTTGAGCATTTTTGGTAGTAAGTTCTTGTTCCTTCCTCTCAATGTCGAATTTATTCAAGTTTTCTTCAAACTCCTCATTACATTTTCAGCTATTGGCCTCTTTTTGCCTCAAGTTCACTTGGTTTCTTCAAATATCCTAAATCAACTCTCAATTTCATTTTTATGCATAAATGAAAAAAACCACGTTAAAAGCACCAATTCTAAACTAAAGCAAGCCAAAATAACTACGAAAAGAGCCTCAAATGAGTGGAACTCCACCACTCATCAACACCCCCAACTTCGAAACATTGTTTGTACTCAAGTAAAGAAAATAAAAAACACAAGAGGCTCTTATTTCAAGACACACCACAAATCAATTTCCCTTTCTCAATTAAGAACAAAGGTAATTTCCCTTTCACAACCTCAAGTTGAAGGAGGAAAGGGTTCAAAAAAGGGTTACTTTTTCAAAAAGGATAAGGCTTGTAATGTGGTTGCGGACAACTAAGGATATATTTAATGCAAAGGTGGGATTTTTAGGCCAAGTGGACTTCAAGAACATCAAAGGAAGCCTAAGATCATTTCTCCAACTAAACTCAATCAAGACCTACCAGCAAGTTCTAGGTGACAAAAGCGAACACATGGAATCATTCAATAACTAAATGCACATGGCCTGTAAATCAACCAAGATGGTTCAAAATTTTACTTCCTTTTCAAAATACAAGTAGCATTGAACATTTTAACCGCTAACGAATCAAAAGTCACAAAACGAGTTATAAGAATTGTCACAAAATCATTCATCACATTCTCAACCTTTTAAAAACAAAGAGGTATGCTCAAAATTATTCACATGCATGAATATGTTCTTAGACCCAACCAAGTCAAAACCTTCCAAAAAAGACGATGACTTTTCCCTTAAGAAGGCTGTCAACTAATCCATCATCAGGAAATCTCAATCATCTATTCGGGAACGGCTACTCAGACTTCGCCCCAATCAACACCAATCAAACACTCACAAGCAATCAACAATTCACCCTTATGAAAGTCGTCACTCTCTATCCATCATCGGGCATCGTTAATTCAAATCTTATTATTAAAACAAAAACAAAGAAGCTACAAAGTACAATAAAAAACTAAAGTATACCAATCCCACACAATATCAACATAAACATTGACAATATCAAAGACTGACAAGGGTACACAAATCCATAACAAAGAAAGAAAAGTATGCCCGATAAGGACACAATAACAGTATGCAGAAACAATCAACAAAATGATTACAAGGGAGGCATCCCTAACTGAAAATAAGATTGTGTCCTCACTCGGGGCCAAGCAATCATCATATTTTTAGGCACATTTATCCTATAGAAACCTGCTCTCATAAAAAACACTCTTCCTTCTAAATTTCTGGAGCCATTTCTTGATCATTCGAATTGGTTTCGAAAGCCATTTTTAGTTCAAAACACCTACAAATGAAGCCAACATGTCAAAAGTTCTTGTGGACACTTAAAAAGTGTATTAGGAAGTATTTAATCCAAATAAATAATCAAAATAAGGTCTGAACTGAGCTATGCGAAGCTACTGTTTTGGGCCTGCCATCATTGTCTCCTCCGTATTCGCGGATGAGTGTCGCGTTACTTGTCATTCTGGGTACAGGTTGGATGACTTACTGATGGTTTATAGTAGGTTCCATCGTGATTCGGGAAGTTGGGTCATGACAGAAATATACTTTAGTTGAGTTGGATATAAAATAATCCAACACATTATTTCCTCGTCTTTCTGTTAGATTTAGAGTAAGAGGCTCGATGTAAACGTTATTTTGCCTATACGTCTTATTGATTGTTTAGTATTCCTTTATCCTTGATTGCCCTAGTGTCAAGGCAGATTGCCTATACATCCACCTCTTTAGGCATTGCTCATTTTTAAGGGTTGCTATTAGATATGGTATTCAAAAAGTTGTTCTTTGATGCTTATATGGTTTTCATCCTCTATAGAATATGATTTTTGTCTTACCAAAGAAAAATAATAGTCGCACATTTACTATAATCAACAGGAAAAGATTGAGAAGGAAAATGTCATTAGGAAGTAGTTTGATAGGAAAAAATGATCTTAGAAAATAGTATTTAAGCATAAGATGAAACTTACCAAAATTTACTGTAATGTTGAAATACTTTGTAGCCCCAAGAACATGCTTAAAGAGTGCCAAAGAATCTGTCACAAAACTCAGCACCGATCCTGCACTATTATCCTGCAAATTGATCAACATTTAAGTAGTAAGTTTCAAGGGAGAACTTCATGGTGGAAGGATACCGACAACCATAGCGCTTAGTTCAAATTCCCAAAAAAATCACCTGTTCCAATACTTGAGAGAACTGCAAAGACCTCCCTGGATGGTCACGAAGACCTGCATAATTGACCTTGTTCACTCGTGGATGGGAAGATAAATATTCAGCAATTTTTTGAGCATTCTCCTGCAAGATATTGAAATTAATTAGTTAGAACACTATGATATGGCAGAATTTACGAACCACCTTAACTTCTCAGCAAAATATAATGATGAAGATGCAACAATATGCATGCCATAATCATGATAATCTATAGGATCAAGAATAATAGATTAACAAAGGCGCGGGAAGGCACATATGATTCTAGAATGACTGGTGGGATACTAATTTCACCACAAAAAAAAAGCAAATAAAATTAAACTTGTTGTTTTTCAACACAAAGAGCCATTAATTTTGATTCCTCTCAAACAAAGCCAACAATTGAATGGCGCTAACCCTGCACCTTCAACATTTTGTAGGAAGTACACCTCCTTTTCCAAGCTTGTTAAGTATGAAAATTTATAAGAAAATTATTAGAAGGACACTTGACATGTTCGAAGAGAAACAAGGCATCAGACATTATTTACGTTCAATACGTTATACATAACTAACTAATTTTTTTCAAATATAGACTTGTCAATAAGCTGATTTCTTAAACTTTACTTAACTTTATCAACAACAACAAAAAGAGTTATTAAACTTCATGGTCAATTATAAGGGAAGCCAGTGCATTCAGGAAAAGAATTACAGTGTCATGAAGTATTGCACAAATTTGTGCATTGCAGGGTCAATAAGGTGCTGCATAGAGAGGACTTCTTGTTCACACCATAAGCCATATGGAAGGGATCCATTTTTTACTTGCATACAACCCTGAGCAAGTATACTAAGATTGTACCAAGGTTCATCCTTGAGCCTAAGTGAAGGCCCTTATTCAAAGTAAAGAATTATGGAAGTTGCGAGATTATCGTCCTTTATATCCTTTTAATCCAGTCCAAAGAAAATATAAATTTTATTTTTATAAGAAATGGAAGAGAAAAAGGAAGCATGATTTCAACATTTCCTACCTATTGTTGAACAATTCTAGAGTTTCACTATGAGTTGGGTAAGTGATTCATTGCTAGAGAAACCAATAATGGGTCTACTTACAAACTCACGTTCACTATAGTCAAGATCCTAATGTAATTATTGGTTTAGGCAACCAAAAATGACCATAGAAAACTAAGAATATACAATCATAAGATAACAATAAATCAAATTTTGAAATGTATGCGAATTAGAGGAAAAACCTTTCTCCTCTGACAGTAACTACACCAGCCATGAGATCACTATAACCAGATATGAACTTAGTAACTGAATGAACCAAAATATCTACAAAACCATGGACAAATAATCTAACATTCGATGCATTTTATTGGAGAGTATTCCAGATAGTGGAACAAAAAGTATTTGCAAAATACCTGCTCTGAGCTCCAAAGCATAGGACAGTACTAGGGACATATTGTTGTTGTCTACCAGCACAAGAGCCCCATTGCACGAGCCATCTTGACAATTTTCTGTTATAAATCAGAAAAGGCAACAGTTTGAGACAAAAAAATCACTATCTTTTGAAGATTAATATATTACTATCTATCATCAATAAAAGCTGAAAATTGTAAGTGCATAATCTACATATGCCACTGTCAATCACCCACACAAATATGACAAATTTGTTGATGAGGGTTGGTTGGACTTTCCAGCCAAACAAGCTTTGTCCGTGTTTAATCACAGAAAGTAACCTCATCTAAGTTATAGAGGTATCCACTCGCCCGTACAAATTAGATGACAATCACAAATCTAGTAACCTAATTGAAAACAAATTAAATCGACAATAAAGATTCTAAACAATGTCTCTTCCGCATTCACGGTGGACTGCCGCGTTACTTATCATTTTGTGTAAAGGTTGTCTTACCTACTAGTGGGTTATAGTAGGTGTCACGTAACTCGGGAAGTTGGATATGAAACAGTACAACACACTATCTCCTCGTCTTTCTATTAGATTTACAGTAAGGGCTCCATGTCTAGGTTATTTTTCCTATGCTTCTTATTGGTAGTTCAGTTTTCCCCTATCCTTGAGTGTGCAAGTGTCAAGGCAGATGGCTATAAAAATGTAACATTGCTTTGATACTTATATGGCTTTCATCCTCTAAAGAATATTGTTTCTGCCTTACCAAAGCAAAATAAATAGTTGCACGTTTACTATAATCAATAGGGAAAATATTGAGAAGGCAAATGTCATTAGGAAGTAGTTTGATAGGAAAAAAATGATATTAGAAAATAGTAATTGAGCATAAGATAAAACTAACCAAAACTAGTTGTAATGCTAAAGTACTTGACAGCCTCAGCAACATGCTTAAAGAGTGCCAAAGAACCTGTCAGAAAACTCACTCTGATCCTGTACCCCTAGCCTGCAAATTGATCAACATTTAAACAGTAAGTCTCTAGGGAGAGCTTCATGGTGGAAGGATATCGACAACCATAGCGCCTTAATTTAAATTCCCAAAAAATCACTTGTTTGAATACCTGAGAGAAGTGCAAAGTGACATTCTTCACTCGTTAATGGGAACATTAATATTCTGTAATTCTTTATCCATTCCCCTGTAAGATATTGAAATTATTTAGTTAGAACACTGTGATGTGTTAGAAATTTACGAACCTCCCTACCTTCACTGCACAATATAAAGATGAAGATGAAGAAATATACATGCCATAATCATAAAAATATAGGGTCAAGAATAATTGATTTAAAAAGGCGCATGGAGGCACATATGTCTCTAGAACTGTAACACCCCAGAAAATGGTAGGTCCAACTAGAGCCTAAACGTAAGGGTAAAAAAATCATAAAATAACTCCCCGAGTGTTAGTAAGTGATTTCAGGTTAAAAAGAGGACTTTTTGAGTTAAGGCCAAGGGGTAAGTGCCAAGGCAAAGGGGCCAAGCCAAGGCCAAAGGCCAAGGCTGCCCCTTGCTAGGAGCACACTACCTCACCTTAACAAGAGGGACCACGACCCGTGGTCCACTCCACAACTTGTGAAAGGGGTGGTGAAGCTCCCTTGGCCATGGGAAAATGGCCAACTTTTGGCCTAGCCAATGCCTCAACTTCATGTGAGGGACCATGACTCGTGGATACTTCTGTGAAGAAGACTTGGGCAAAGTGGCTAAAGGCCCCAAAATGAAAACTCACTGCCTCAAGGACCACGAGAGGGACCACGGCTCGTGGTCTTGACCATTGCTCGTGGTGTCCCTCGTGGTAATGCCTTGGGCTTGTGAGCCTAAGGCACCACTGACAAAGCCATTGCCTCAACTCCAAGGGCAGGACCACGGGTCGTTATCCTCACCACGGTTCGTGGAGTGGCTCGTGATGCCTCGACGGGATTCACTAAATGAGGGTCTTTTAAGGAATTTACTCTTTAGTCCAATTAAAGTGGGGTTGTTTTAGGTATTTTTAAGGGAAATATACAAGTTGATTTTAAGTTAAAAATCATTATTTTAAGTCATATTACCCCAACACGCAAATCAAATAAAAAACTCCTGCCTCTCTAAATATTTCTCTCTCTAAGCTCAAGAAAGAAGAAGGAGCCATTGGAGCTAGGGTTTGTACATTTTCAAGGTTCTTCCCCAAATTTCTTGGAGATTATTAATTGAGGTATGGATGCTTTTCATCTTTGGGTAGCTATCCCCCAAAGAGCCCCTTCAAATTATGTTTTCAAGATTTCAAATCCCCCAAACCTAGGGTTTTCAATCTATGAAATGCGTCTTTTTCCAAAACATTTTACATTGTTTAATTATGGTTTATTATGGTTGATTATGATGATTTATGATGGGAACGTTGAAGTATTGTTGGATTTTGATGAAAATCTCCCTTGGACCCATGATTTCCCCTTCTTCCTAAATTGTGAACTATGTATGGCTTGATTGATGATGGTACCTTGACAATTGATTATGTTGTTGAATCATGATATCTCTCTATCTAGTATGGTAATTCTAGAAGTTAGGGTTAATCTTGATTCTTAGCCTTGAAGGCCAATTTGTTAGGGTTTATATATGTTGATGAAAGATTGTATATGAACTTGTGATTCACTTAGTTAGTGATGTTCCTATGACTAATGTGTAATTATGGTATTGATGCAAGATCCTTCATCCCTATGCCTTTACACTTGATTACGCATGAAGTATGTACTAGATGGTGATTGATACAAGGTCTAGATTATTATTTTCATTTAGGGCTAACCCATTGGTGGCCCCCTAAAGTTGGCATCAATTTTCATTTAGACATCTTAACTAGGCTTTGTTCATTTTAGATACCTTATGTAAGGCCCTGATATGTCATTTTGACACTTTGTTTACATTCAGCAAAAATATGATGGTGAGTATGTTCCACTAGCGGATGATGTGTAAAGTGTCTAATTAAATGAGGACACTTGTCATTTTTTTCAAAATAATTCTTCAATAATAAACTATCAATTATAAAAAAAAAGATGGCCAATGGATCGATGACACGTGGCATTTTTTTCAAATAATAACAAAAAGAGGATTAAATCACCTTAAAAAATCTTTAGGAGAAACATCTCCCACCCCCACCCCATCATCTTTTCCAACGTTGGAGAAAGAAGCACAGTAGCACACACCCCTTAATCTTCTATCATATACCTGAAATTTTCTCTATCTCTTTTACTTAAATATTGTTCAATCCTTCTATGGTATAACTTTAGTGAACTTGTGTAACTCAAATTTTTTCAAATAAATGCAGCTCTACAAATTTTATTGATAAAAGAAAATTTTACAGATTTTATTGCTAAAAAAAATAAAATCTAAGATCCAATGATCTTTTAAAATACAAATGTGTACGTGTTCATATCACATTGTTAAGTTTCTTTTAATGGGATTATCTCATTTTTTTGTGGATTTTTATTCATCACCAACTTTTCATTTTTTTCTTCAAGTTTTAGTCTTTTTTCTCAAATTAAATTGAGGAAGAAGGGCATCATCCTTGGGAAATATTGGGGAAAGCTCCGTTTGGAATTAGATTCCTCATTTGTGGCATCATCGAATACATTTCACCATGGAAGAAGTTCAAGTTTGAGAAAATGGTGGTTGTAAAAATGGGAAAGAAGAAGGAAATTTAAAATAAAAATTGGCTAAAAAAGAGCCTGATGCGCGGTTAATGAGTGGGTCACAGTCACTATGCCATATCAACAAAAAGTGTCAAAATGATACATTAGAACCTTATATGAGGTGTCTAAAATGAACAAAGTCTAGTTCAGGTGTCTAAGTGAAAGTTGATGCCAACTTTAAGGGGTCACCGATGGGTTAAGCCTTTCGTTTATGAAAAATAAGTTTACTTCAATTGAAAAAGTTTTAATTTTTTCCGCATTATTCTATGACTTTTGTGTATGTTATGCTAAGGTCTTGTATGCAACCCCTTTGCGGTCAAATATGTTGTGTTACGTCTAGGGGGTACCCCTGGGTCGTGACAAACTTGGTAATCAGAGCACAAGGTTTAGAATGATTCTAGGATTGATGTCTCATGAACCACGTCTAGTCGAGTCTTGTTCATGAGTGTGAAGCGCGCCACACTTATGAATGAAATGCTATAAGATGTTTAGGAAGTTTCCCTTCTTTCATTACTCTTTAGTCATGCTTTAGAGTTTTAACTCTATGAAGTCCTTTTTCCTAACACTTTTCTTGTGTATATAGGATATGAATACTAGAAGGGGAAATGTAAGATGGAGGGAATATGAGATTGTGAATGAGGGAGTTCCTCCCCAAGGTCCTCAAGAGCCTCAAGTTCTTCAAGCTCCTAATGAAGATGGGGCTATGACCAATGTCGAGATAAGGACGACTCTCCAAACATTGACTCATTCTTTGACGGCTCAAGTCACTAGGATGCTAGTTTTCAAGTGAAAACCCATGTTAGTACAACCGCTTCAAGGTTAGGGATTTCACAAGAATGAATTCCCCGGTGTTTCTATGGTTCCAAAGTGGATGAAGATCCATAAGGGTTTATTGATGAAGTGCTTAAGGTGCTTGATGATATGGGAGTGTCTTCCCAAGAGAAGGCAGAACTAGCCACCTACGAAATGAAGGATGTGGATCAAGTTTGGTATGAGCAATGGAAGGATCAGAGACCCATAAGAGCGGGCCCAATAGATTGGGGATTGTTCAAGTTGGTCTTCCTTGATAGATTCTTTCCTCTTGAGTTGAGGGAACAAAAAATGCAAGAATCCATCAACCTTTGACAAGGAGGAATGAGTGCGAAGGAATATGGCCTTTAAGTTCACCCAGTTGTCTAAGCACGCTCCAACCTTAGTGGTGGACTCTAGGGCCAATATGAGCAAATTTGTTATGGGGGTATCCGACTTGGTGGTCAATGAATGTCGTTCAGCTATGCTCATCCAGAGTATGAATATTGCACGTTTTATGGTTCATGTCAAAAAAATTGAGGAACAAAAGCTCAAGCAAGTGAATAGAGAAGTGAAGAGGGCAAGGGTCGATGATGGAAATTCTTCCAAGGGTAAATTTGAGGTTCAAGGTAAACCAAGGATCTAGAAGAGGTTTTCCAACCAAGGCTCTTCAAGTGCTCCAAAGGGCAACAAAGATAGGGTGTCTAACCCTAAGCCTCAATGAGGTAGTAGTGGTGGTTCTTATGTTGAGAGACCTACTTGTGCCAAGTGCGGCAAAAAGCATGATGGCAAGTGCTTGGTTGGCATGGATGATTGCTTTAGTTGTGGAAAGAGCGGCCATATGAAGAGAGATTGTCCCATGCTAAAGGTTCAAGGAAGAGAGGGCAAGCAAGCCCCTCCTAGTGGTTCAAATTCCGGTTCTCCCAAGAAGAACCGCTTCTATGCTCTCCAATCATGAGGTGACCAAGAGAGCTCTTTAGATGTTGTAACGGGTATGTTGCAGGTCTTTTCCATCGATGTTTATGCATTATTATACCCCGGTTCCACCTTGTCATTTGTTACACCTTTTGTGGCTATGAAATTTGAAATGCTCCCCGAGGTGTTAGAAAAACCTTTCTCGGTGTCTACCCCGGTTGGTAACTCGATAGTGGCAAAAAGAGTCTATAGGAGTTGTCCTATTTCTTTCTCTCATAATGTAACTTTGGTTGATTTGGTAGAATTAGACATGCTTGATTTTGATGTAATTTTTGTCATGGATTGGTTGCATGCATGTTATGCTTCTATAGATTGTAGGACCCGAGTGGTCAAATGTCAATTTCCAAAATAGCCAATTTTAGAGTGGTAAAGGGGGGATTCTATTCCGAGAGGTCAAATTGTTTCATGTTTAAAAGCTAGGAAAATGATCTCCAAGGGGTGCATGTATCATATTGTTAGGGTTATGGATGTTGAGTCCAAGGTCCCTTCTTTAGAGTCGGTCCCCATGGTGACTGAGTTTCCGGAAGTCTTTCCCGATGACTTGCCCGGCATTCCTCCCGAATGGGAAATAGACTTTGGCATTGATCTTTTGCTGGATACATAACCCATATCCATCCCTCCTTATAGAATGGCTCCAGCCGAATTTAAAGAGTTGAAGGAGCAACTCAAGGACTTGTTAGACAAGGGTTTTATTCAACCAAGCATCTCTCCATGGGGTGCTCAGGTATTATTTGTGAAGAAGAAGGATGGGTCCCATAGGATGTGTATAGACTACCGTCAATTGAACAAGGTGACTATAAAGAATAAGTATCCTCTCCCTAGAATTGACGATTTGTTTGATCAACTTCAAGGGGCTAACTATTTCTCTAAAATAGATCTTCGTTCGGGTTACCATCAACTAAGGGTAATGATAGCATCCAAGGAAGCTCTACTCCATTGAAGGACAAGGATGAAGCTTTAGAAACTCCAAGGAGGCCCATAAAAAGATCTCAAACCAAGGAGTTCAATGATAAGCTCAATGGGCTTCAATCGCTGATCCAAATGTGTCTTATTG
>JAJOOD010003576.1:0-37748 GCA_029582525.1 Solanum tacnaense
AAATTGTCGGAGTTACACAATTAAAACGAAATTACATATAAACCCCTCATAGAACCTCATTATAAAGTCAACACAAAGTCATAGGCTCTTGCTTAACCTATCATTTTTTTCCGAGTCGTTACAGGTCGCTACCCACCGTTTGCCGAGGACTCGCCTAACTACCCCATGGCTAATTCCGAGGATGAAGAATAGTTGTTGACTTGCTTCGTGCCACGATGTTTTACGTTGGTTTTAGAAATAATGGTGTGTTGATTGTCCAGGATGAAATGTGATAAGCATTTGGAAAGAAGGAGGTTGGCGGGAGAAATGTTCACATGGCGAGTCGCCGATTATCTTGGTGACCCCACTTTATATCACCTTTTGGATTCCCAAATTGACTGGGGAATTTTGTAAAACTCGACAAAGAATGTGACTACGCGACGTGATGTCGAATGGTTCGGCGCTTATGACTAATGTTTCTGAATGGGCAAGAACTGGAAGGTTTTTCAAGTAAAAGATTTAAAAGTTTGAATTTCCTATGCTTTCCCTCATTTTCAAACGTTGCAAGCTTACACCTAGTCTTAATTCCAATATCGCTGCATCTCTATTGTATTTTGGTTGATTGATTTGTGCTTGGAGTCGGGGTTCATTGCTTCCTAGCATCCCAATAGCACAAAAGGTTCGTGCCCCGCACCCTATAACTATCTTGTCAAAAGTGTAGTCATTTGCAAATGTGTGATCTTGTCGAAATCTGTTGAGCCTTCCTGATTGGGCTTATTTCTTTATGTATCGATTCTTCTTCCTTAACCTTGCATTTACTGCCTGAACTGTTGAAACCTTGTTCTTCAATGCATAGAGTGGGGTTAATGTGTGATGAGTGGCATTTGTATGTTATGGATCCTAGTCGAATTTGTGCTTTTTGTGCTTAAATTGCCTTTTCGGTGGTTGCGGGGCTGAATTTGAGAAGTTGAGTCAAAAGTAGGCACGATAGGGTCATTCAGCGAGCTGTGACTAGCTCGCCGAACTATTCCGCGATTCGCCTAATTACCTTATCTCACCCTTATTATCATGCTTTATTTGTTGTGGCGTCTGTAACTTTCGGCAAGAAGTATGACGCCGCCAGGAGCACTCGGCCACTGGCTGAAAGTTTTCTTGTTCGGCTTTTGTCTGCATCCCTAAATCCTTCGGCACTATGACCTTCGGCAGATTGTTTGTGGCTCGTCGAAGGTATTCAACGGAATGCCGAATGGACTATGTAGTGTTTCTGCAGCTGAATGGCTTTGTTTTGGTTGACAAATATGTTCTAACATTATCTCAAGACTTTCAGACATGGCCAGACCAAATGTTGCAGGAAGAAACATGCCACTCAGACACATAAGAGCACAAAAGTTCAGAAGAAATGCAAGGAGAAAAAACAAAACGGCTAGTTCGAGGAGGAGGATTCCCATCAAGCCTAATGCCCCTTCATGGGCTTGAGGGTTCACCAATGCGATACACACCTTTGTAGCAGTTCACGAGTTGGACAATATGATCGAGGCTAATATCACTGCAGAAGCTGAAAGAGAGCGAAAATAAAAAGAGAACCAGAAGAAGAAAGACAACACTCCGGGCACTAATGCCCAGACAGATGGAGCGACTGCTTAGACAGGATCCCTTCTTTACCTCCCTCTCTATCTTTATTTAATTGTAATTTTGGATATTTTGTCATGTGCATCTGAGGACAATTTTTTTTAGTTATGGTGGGGTGAGGCCCACCTTTGTGTGCTACATGTGTTCGTGTTTTGTTTATATTCGGGTTTTGCGCTTATGTTGTGAGATCACTGCTTTATGTGGATGTTTGAGCTTGTGGCTCCTTCTATTTTAAATTGCAAAATGATTTTGACCCGTCCAAAAATTTTGCCACCTCTCGTGTGTTAAATGTGGCTGTTCTTTTGCAAAATTTAAGTCTCGGTCCCGATCAATACCAATGACTTGAATAGTGCTTACAATCGAACGAACATGAATGCGCAGCTACAATGAGGCCAAACGAAGTTGCATAGACAATATGTAAATTCTTTGCATCTCGTTGTGATTAGCCATTTATCAAATCGATTCTCTTGTGATGACCATTGCACACTAGCGAAAGTGTGGAGTCTTGTTTGACTTAAGTTTCGATGCCTTGTGTGATAAGCTTACCTAGAACCATACATGACAACACCTAGAATTTGCCCTATTAGTCCAGTTGATTAAGTAAGACTTTCTCTTGATATGATCTTAGGCAACTTCGAAGAGTGTGAACCAATTTGACATATACATTTTTGTGACCTACCTTTTGAACGTGTGATTCTCTCTTGAACACCCTTTGAGCCTTACCCTTCTTTGGAAGAAACTTGATGAAAACTAGACCATTCTTACTCCATTACCTATAATCCTCTTGAATTGTGATTAATTGAATAGACAACTTAGGCCAAAAGCCTAAGTTGGGGGTGTGGTGAAAAAGAAAAAGGGAAAGTCAAGAAGTGCAAGGAAAGTCTCCTTTAACCCAAGGTGTTGAGAAAAATGGAACCCCTCCATATAAAAATAAAAGGAGAAAAGAGAAAGAAAAAGAAAAAGAATGAAAAAGAAAGTTGTGGAATAAAGTACAAAAGAGATGGAGTTTCCAAACAATCCATGGAAAGTGAATAGCAGGATAACTTATGAGCACTGAAGAAAATGATGAAGGAAAAGGAAAAGAAGTGTTGTGAGCACCACATTTCATGAGGACGAAAGTCACTGAGCCGAAATGACCATACCTTTCCACCCAACCCCATTAAATGCCTTGTTAAGACATTTGTGATCTTTAGAAAGTCGAAACAAATGTTGATTGGAAAATACGGGCAAACCTATGGGTGAAAGTATGCATTGTTTTCCTCTTTGTGAGTGTGAGCATTGTATCTGATTCTTGAACTTTAAATTGATTATACCATTGCGTGTGAAATGGAATCAACATTTGTGTGAGGGCATACAAAGGCTTTTGTTGAGCTTGAACTTGCATTTGAAGCAAGTATTGCAAGCTTGAGAATCTTTGGTAATAGTGTGTCACAACTTCAATCTTTGAGTACACACTTGATCTTTGCATAAGTAAATTGAGTCTTGTTGTGTGCATTCATGATTGAGTCTTGTGTAGCACTGTTCGAGATACCTTTTTTGAACTGCTGAACTTGAGTTTGCTTGAGGACAAATAAAAGTTTAAGTTGGGGGTGTTGATGAGTCCACATATTAGACTCATTTTGGGCTATTTTTTAATAGAAATTGTGTCCTCAAATGATTATTTTATCTCAATTTCTGATGAAAACACTTAAGTTTCAGATAGTTGATGTTTGAAGGAAAGCATGGACACTACGTCACAAAAAGGAACAAAAAAGCTGAAAAGAACGAAGAAACGAAGGCATGAAGATCGCCGAGTTCACTTGGCGAGTCGCCGCAGGGTATTACTTCGCCTTTTGTTCCAGTGTGCTAAGCCCTGAAGGAAAGGATCAAGTCGGCGGAAAAATGGAGCAGTCGGTGCATCGCCAAGAAGTTCCGCGAAGCAGTACCATGTTGCCCAATGACCTAGAGCACGATGATGCTGAAGGCTGGTGCAAGATGGCGATGAATTACACCAAAGGGAGAATCGTTGAGTTGATCGGTGATTCCGACTAACGACGCCGAATGATCCGATGCAACACAAATCTGTGAAAACTATAAATACTAGTTAGAGTTGTAGTTTTAAATGTCGAACAATTATTATAATTTTCATATAGAATAGTACTTTTTGATATTTTTGCTCTATGTTTGAGAGGGTTTTGAAAACAAGTTCCAAAGGGTTTCATCTTCAAGATTTGGATATGGGGGTCTTGTATTCTTCAATTTTGGCACGTATCAAGACTGAAATCTTCATACCCAGTTGAATGCAAGCTCAATTTGTATAAATTTCTATCTCTTATACATGTGTGGCTAAAAACCCCAATTCATGGGGTGTGATATAGCGAATATGCGTTAAGATAATTGGTGGGTTTTGCTTGCTGATAGACTATTCGTAGTTTAAATGTGATTTCGTTTAGTGGTTGTGGATGAATTTAATGAATTTGTAGTTGCAAATACAAGTTCACTTATGTGTTTTCAGCTTGCTCGAGAGAGAGAGGTCGTAAAACTAAGACCACTAGATTGATGGCCAGTGTGAGTGGGTCGACATGAGGTTCAGCTCGAGAGAGTGAACCCTAGTCCCATGTCCACACACTTATCTCGAGAGAGTGAGTGGGTTAAGACGTAGGCTGGTCTTCATGCGGCAAGTGGGTGTACGAAAGGAACGTATTTGAAAACGGGGTAAGTTGCTCGAGAGAGAGCTTATCCCCCTTAAAGTTTAGCCTAGTCACAATTATTCTATGAATCTTCTATCGAAAGTATGTACCCAATAATCTAGCTTAACCCGTATTCTCATCACATCCCAAGAATCCCCTTTCATTACTTAGAAACCCTTTTTACTTTGTTGTTTGTACTTACTAGTGACAAAACCCCCCATTGTTAATTGACACTCTTGTGTCCCCCCCTTTAATTTACAATGTTTTTAATCGTTAATGTCTTTAGCTACGACTAGTTAGAACTAAATTTTATTTTTCTATTAATTCTCAAAACCACTCTCTCGGGAACAATCCCAACCCTTGGTTTTGTTACTAAATTACTGTACGATCGTAGACACTTGCATTGGAACTTGTGTCTTGATTTCACAAACATCAGATACGTTCCTCGAAATATAGTATCCATTGCGGCGCATGATACGTCCCTCGAAATGGTACATCCTCTTTGATTTCTTATTCTTTCTCAATTCACATAACCCTTGTCACAACCATGTCTCAGAACAATGCAAATGAGATGTTCACACAGATAATGAAGAGATGACCATTTTCATAACATTGCACAATTCACAACAATACAATCATGATACAACATCAGCAATGATTCAACAAGCCTTCCAAACCATTCTCAACACATCACACACAAACAACTAATCACATTGCCTTTTATTACCCCTTTTTCATCATTAGAATTAATCAATGTGGACAAGTCAACCCATCACCAAGTCTCGTTAGCCCCATACTCATATTGTAAGGAAATACATGAATTTCATACACTTAACAAGGGTTTAGAAATCCACTTGCCTCAAATAACTGGACAATTACTCCCGGATTTGAGCCTTCCCTTTTTGTTGAGCTTCCAAATAAATGCAATCTATTCAAATACATATTCACAATAAGATTTCGAAACTAACAACACCCGCATTATTATGTGTTTAGCCTTGACCTAAAAATTCATTAGAATTTATAATCAAGTTCATAAATCTTGATACCAATTAACATTTCAACTATCATCATTTCTATGTTTCAAGTCTAGGGTTAAGTTTCAATTTTATCGGATATCATAATTCAAATGGTAATCACCTAATATCATACATCTAATATTTAATTACACATACCAACATATCAAAACTTGAATCATAATATAATAACCAAAAATATAAATTTTAAACCGAATGCCTTAGGAACAATAACGTGGAACTTGAATTTTTTTCCTTTGACACCCTTTATTCCAACCAATTATTGGCTAATCATTGGCCCACCATTCTTATTAATTTAGCACCCACCAGTTACCATTAATTTCCAAAACAAACTCACAAACCCTTTATAACAAACATACAGTAATCCACCTCAATTTCCCATCTAACTCTTAATGAATTCAAATATTAACCAACAGAAAAATATATCTTATATCCTAGTACTGTTTCATCTGCCAACCATAATAAGTTAACCGGTACCCTGTAGTCCATAAATATATGTAAATAATATATGCATATATCTGTACATGAAAGGAAAAATTTAGCTTCACATATATGTATTTATTATATACCTCAATACTCCTTGTTTCCATGCTGCAACTTCACGAACTTTTCTTTTGTTTTCGCCGCATGGGTGAGTTCTTGCCTTCTCTTTTTCTTTTCCTAAATTATGACCCAACAATTCTCAACCCTAATGATTTATTTTCCTCAATTATGACGCAAGTTTCTTGATTACTCAAACTTCATCAAGATTGTAGGCCTCAATTACTTCTTGTACACTTTCAGCATCTCCCAGATAGATCTTGATCCTTTGCCTATTTACCATGAGCCTTGTTCCTTCACTATTCTCAAGCTCAACCGCACCTCAATGATATGTTGAATAGCCCCATAATATATAACCTCTCCATCAACGGGGTTTTGATCTCGAGCACTAGCAAAACTATCAGTTGTCGCTGATAAAGTCACTCCACTATTTTGAGACTTGCATGAGTAATCACGTTTTTATGTATGAAATCGGTATCCATTAATGAAATATGCAGTATATCTTTTGGTTTCCACCCTATTAGGCCCTTTAGCTAGCCATCTTAACTGATTAGGCACTTCAACATTTTTAACTTTCTCTTTGAACCAGTTGCCAAATTCCTGACTATGACTCTTTGCTCTTGTCCATGCATTTGATCTAATATTACTATCAATTAACATCTTATGTTCCCTGCAAGTATGAATAATTCAAGTTTGATTATTAGGCATTTATAATTGAAGTTTTAAGTGCCTTATAATAATTGAACAGATGAAGTTTACATTATATATAATTACTATGTTTTTATCTTACTTGATAAAATCTTCCACTTGTTCATCACCAGTATTGAACAGAACATATCGATGTACTTCACTAGATAACTCTAGATCCATGGTAAAAGTCTTTCCTTTTTTCTTCTTCCCATTTCTAACTGGATGCCCAAGCTTAAGAAACAAAAGGGACAAATCATCTCCCTCTTTTTCAACATCCTCATCATCCTCAGTTCGGTACCTATTGAATGGTGTCTTCACTCCATAATGTAGGTAACTCGAACAAAAGATCAAGAACTCTTCAACATCAAACCCCTCTACTAGACAACCGTTTGGATAACGTCGACTATGAACAAGACCCTTGAGCTTACACATTTTTCTCTCAGTGGAATACATCCAACGAAGATGATTTGGACTACCCCATCTAATTTCATCAACCAAATGGATAGGCAAATGCTCCATTATATCAAAAAAAGATGGAGGAAAAATCTTTTCAAGCTCACATACAATTTCTTTTATTTCAATCTGCATTGGCTCAAGATTTGCTCTCCTTTTAACCTTACTGCATATAGCTTGAAAGAAGTTCCCCAACCTAATCAAGGCTAATGAAACATTCTTCGGCAATCCTTTTCGAACCGCAATTTGGAGCAAGTAATGCATTATAAAATGAGCATCATGGCTTTTGTACCCTGATATTTTTATCTCATCCACATCCACACGATCTGATATGTTTGAGGCAAATCCTTTTGGTAATTTTGCATTTTTTAAGTCAGTGCAAAATAATCATTTTTCTAGTGGTTTCATGGTAAAACAAGATTTAGCTAAATGAGCTTTTCCATTTGTATTATCTTTCCTTAGATGAAGCTACTTTTGTATCCCTATTTCTTGCAAGTCATAGCGAGAATTAATGTGATCTTTTGACTTTCCTGTGATATCTAATAAAGTCCCAAGGAAACTATCACATATATTTTTGTCAATATGCATCACATCAAGATTGTGTCTCAACTTATTATGTTTCCAATATGGTAATTCAAAACAAATGGATCTTTTCTTCCATGGACCCTCAATATTTCGACGTTTTTTCTTGTTATCCTTCCCAAAAACATTATTGAAATCATGTAATTTTTCAAACACTTCTATGCCTGACAAGGATGTAGATACAGGTCTATGATCCTCCTCTCCATTAAAAGATTTTTTGTCTCTTCTAAATGGATGATCAGGAGGTAAAAATGCCTGATGACCTAAGTAACACATTTTACGACTATGTTTGAGATATTGAGAGCATGTGTCGTAGTTACATGTGGGGCAAGCTAATTTTCCCTTAGTACTCCATCTAGAAAGCATTGCTAGCGCTGGAAAATCACTAATTGTCCACATTAAAGTTGCACGCATTTGAAATGTTTGATTTGTATGAGTATCATATGTTTCTATCCCAAATTCCCATAGTTCCTTCAATTCAGCAATTAATGGTTGTAGGTACACATCTATATCCTGTCCAGGAGATGATGGCCCTGGAATGATCATCGACAGCATCATATACTCTGGCTACATGCAAATCCATGGTGATAAATTATAGTTCATCAACATAACTGGCCAGGTACTATGGGAAATGCTCATGGTTCGAAATGGATTGAAACCATCACTTGAAAGGCCTAATCAAACATTACGAGGATCTCTTGAGAAGTTTGGATGCATAGAATCAAAATCCTTCCAAACTTCTCCATCAGTAGGATGCCTTATATTCCCATCATTAGGTCTTTCAGAATCATGCCATCTCATTGCAACAGCTGTTTCAGGACACATAAACATTCTCTGAAGCCTAGGCTTTAAAGGAAAGTACCTTAAAATCTTTGCTGGTATTTTAGAGCTTGCATTAGTCGTGCCATCACCCTCATTTGACCATCTAGAAGTCCCACACACAGAGCAATTATCTTTCTCCGCATTTTCATACCAAAATAACATGCAATCGTTAGGGCATGCATGTATTTTGTTATAGCCGAGACCCAAATCTTTTATCAATTTTTTAGCTTTATTGAATGACTCAGGAAGTTGAGCAAAGGGAAATGGTTCTTTTAACAAGTCTAACAGATCAGTAAAAGCCACATCACTCAACCTATGTAGGGATTTAAGCAAGTATAACCGAATGATGAAACTCAGCTTATTGAAGTTCTCACACCCTGGATATAGCTCTTTTTTTCCTTCATCCAATAATTTAAAAAATATATTTGCATCTTCAGATAGCCCATCTCTCTCTCCTTCTACATGCCCTGTTTCACCCTCTATATTTTGAAATGTATCATGAAGTAGTCCATCAATATCATCATGGTTGCGTGAAAGTGGTGTATTTCGCGAGGAAAGTCTCTCCCCATGAAAAATCCATTTGTTGTATCCATCCACAAATCCATTTACAATCAAGTGATCCTCCACCACATTTCTATAATGCCAATAACGATTGATGCATTTTTTGCAAGGGCATAATATTTCATTTCCTTTAGAATCTCGTTGAAATGCCTTATCAAGAAAATCATTCACTCCACTAATATATTTATCACTGCATCGTCTGAGACTCATCCAACTTCTATCTAAATTATCCATTGATATCTATGCGACACAAAAAGGTAAAAAGAATCAAATTTATGATAAACTATGAAATATAAAGACAACAATGTTTTACACATGAACAAACATATCTCAAAATGTACATGGAGAATATGTAGTTTAAAACTCATAGAAATCACAATTAAATTTACAACAAGCATTTCATAGTTTTTCTTAATATATGAAACAAATATCAAAGTTCCCTTTATCATTGGAAATATATACAAAACACTGATCTACATGACCTGTCAAAAAATAAATTTAACAAGCTTATCATGCTTTCAAATTTATGTTATTAAAGACTTATGAACATTCAAGAAATGGAAAATGGTCACTGGATTCACATGAAGTTTGGTCATATTCTAACACACCAATAAATAGCCTTGAGGATTCAATTCTTTTCAAAAATGTATCGCTACTGATTTTATTTTTGATAGGAAATCAAGGCAAAACAGTCTTCAAAAGTGATAGAATAGATTTTTAAGGTAAATAATATTGATCTAGAATTTTACGAAGTTTCAGATTTTCATATCAAAAAGTCTAATACTAACCAGCAATGAATTTCAGTTTTTTCCATTTTCATGCTAATGTATCTCTTGTTTCCTGTTGCTCTGATGTAACTCTTCAACAATAATGAAAGTGAAATTTCTCATGTCCTAGCTATTCAAGCTAGAGGTGAAATCAAGGGAAGACATCATCAATGCAAGGGTAATCAAAACCGATTGAATAACTCATGGAACAACAAATACAACATCAATATCAAGAGAAATATTGTCTAGAGTAATCAATTTCACCATAACTACCAACAAAACTTTAAACCCACAATAGCTAAAACTTAATCGGAAAAACTGACAATCAGAAAAAAAAAATACATCAAATACAGTAACTACACCTCAACGATTAAATGAAAAAAAAAAAAGAGATTCAAGAAGAATACCTCAACACCTCAAACTTGAAGTTTCTTCATCTATAACCTCAAAGATGTCAGAACAGAACCTTTAGCTGTTGAAGAAAAAAAATCAAGATTTTTCAGATTTCACAAGCAAACCTTCAACCCTCCATTTCCTTTTGTTTCACAATAGTTTCTAGAGAGAAATGGGTTTACGATTGAAGGAAAAAAATGGTTTAAGTTTGCCCTAAAATTACAGACAAGAAGAACTTACCATAAGATTCAAATCCCTACAAAACTCCACAAGCTTGCCCTGAAAATGTGTTCTCCTTGTTGAAAAATAGGTCCAAGAGAAGATGGTGACATCGTATGGTCTTCTGCTTGTTGATGAGATGAGAAATGTCTTTAGGAAATGTTTGTATCAATATTTTGAGAGAAAGAAAAATAAATTAGATTTAAAAAATTATTGGCGTGGGAAACAATGTTCAATGTTGATGCAACATCTATCAACAATGTTCAATACTTTTTCCAAAAAGTAAATCCCTACTGATTTTTTTTTAATAAGAAATCAGGCAGAACAGTCTTCAAAAGTGATTTTTAGATTTTTTCTTTTAGCTAATGCTACAGGCCTACACTAATCATAAAAAGTAAGGAAATCATAGGTCTATGTTGGTCAATTTGGAGGTTTAAGCTTAAAATGACAGAACCTGAATCAAGTGCTAGTAACATGGTGGACAACAATGATAGGTCATAAGCTTCAAAAAATATGAAGGTTATGCCTGCAATAATACTATGGGGAATTTGGAGTAGAAGAAATAGCATTAGACATGGGGAAACATGACATATAACAGAGTTGTTTATCAGTTTACTCTAAATGTATGGCAATTTGCAATGACAATTTTTCTAAGTTTGAAACAATTCCCCACCAACTGGTTAGACATGGTATAATTCTTAGAGGATGACAAGACAGATTTATTATAAGAGGATCATTAGAAGCCCCCAAATGCAAATAACATCAAGTGTAACACAGATGGTTCAGGTAAAGGTAATCCGGGAAACAGTTCTTATGCTTATTTCCTAAGAGATCAAGAATGTTACCTCATCTATACACAAGTAGAAGAGATATCTGAAAATTATACTACAAGGAAAATGAGAGATGCTTTGGAATATTAGAATTATTGTGGAAGACACTCTAGCTCTGACGAAAGATGCTACAATTAACATTGAGCACATATATAGGGAAGGGACTTCATTAGCTTACTATCTATCTAATCATGCATTTAAGGTGGAAGGACGACAACAATATAATACATTTCGAGAGTTACCATCACAGGGGAGGAAAGTTCTCAATTTGGACAAACTGGAAGTACCAAATTTGAGAATCAAGAGCAAGATAATCAGGTGAATAATTATTTTATAATTCATGATCAGATACGAGTACATTTCAAGAAGAAATCAACGAAGGATCAACTATAGAAAAGTCACAACACGGTCTAAATTCTATTAAAACAGGAAATAGACCTAAAATAATGTCAAACAATAGCACTTCTGATAATTAAATGGAGCAAAAAAAGAGGTACTTCAACAATTAGAAGAAATCAATAAAGGAGAAAAGAGGAAAATCAGAAGTATGATGATGATATCCAAGAAATTCTCTACCCATGAAACTTCACAACAACTTATATACATCGATAAACCAGAAAAAAACCAACTGAGAAATGCGAAAAAAAGGGGGAACACTAAAAAGTTACAGCCATGGCTATAGCTCAAGCGACCATGGCAGACTCGGCCGGAGGCAGGAAGTGCTAGCGGGAGTAGATTGTGCATTGCTCTGGATGGTGATGATTGGCAGAGACGATCAGTTTTCGAACCAGTAGCAAATTTTAGTTTATTCCATTTTCATGTTAATTTATCTCTTGTTTCCTATTTCTATAACGTATATCTTCAACAATAACGAAAGTGAATTTTTGACATCCTACTCAAGTGAGAGGTGAAATCAATGAAGACATCATCAATACAAGGATATTCAAACCTGATTGAATAACTCATGGACAAGAAATACAACATCAATGTCAAGTTAATTATGGTCTAGAGTAGTCAATTTCACCATAACTCTGACAAAACATTAAACCCACGTTAGCTATAACTTAATGGGAAAAAACCCACAATCAGAGAAATACATCAAATACACTACCCACACCCAAAGATTAAAGACAAAAGAAGAGATCCAAGAAGAAAACATCAAAAGCTCAAACTTGTAGTTTCTTCAGCTATAACCTCAAAGATTGAAGAAGAGAACCTCCAACAATTGAAGAAGAAATCCTCCATTTCCTTAGATTTTACAAGAAAACATACAACCCTCCATTTCATTAGATTTCACAAGAGGTATGAAGAGAGAAATGGGTTTAGATTCGAAGAAAAAAATGGGTTTATGTTTGCCCTAAAATGACAGACATGAAGAACTTAACACAAGACTAATATCCTTGCAAAGCTCCACCACTTCTGTGTTCCATCGATATGCTCTGTGTTCTGCTTCTGCTAAGCTCCACAAAATGGATGAAAAATCGGGTCAAAGAGAAGAAGAGTGACAACTTTTGTGCTTTGCTTGTTGAAGAGAGTGGAAATGAGCTTAATGTTTGCCTCGTTTGTATCGATATCTGATAAACAGAAAAGTAAATTGTATTTACAAAATTAATTTAAAATAAAATATAATGAAAAGCTTTTGGCGGGTTCAGCCAAAATACGAGAAGGAAATTATGGAGGGATTTAATAACCGTTCCAATAGAAAAATATTTGCATTAAATGTTGCCATAGATGACTTTATGGCAACGATTATTGTAACTGTTGCAATATGTAGGTCTATTGCAATGGTTTTCACATAATGGCAATGGATTTATTATTTAGCCGTAGCAATAACATCCAATCCTTTTGGCAACGGCTCAAACTGTTGCAATAGATCCTCTATAGTAACGGTTTCTTAAGCGTTGCTAAAAAATCCGTTGTCGTAGACCTAATTTCTAGTAGTGTTGTACTACCAAAAAAATGTTTTTGTGTCTCTTAACAAAAAATTTATTTGCTATAATGATAGCACCCCCCAAAAAATTTGTGGTAAACCTGCACTTATAAGTAGGACATTCAACATTTCCTTCAAAGTTCGGTTATTTTTCTGTCCACAATTTTATTAGATTTAGGTGACTATGTTCAGTAATTTCATGAATGATTCCATTTTTCAAATACATTTATGCAAAAGAAGATTCATATTCTCCACATCTACCACTTCTAATCATGACAATATTTTTAGCCAACTAATTTTCAACTTCAGTTTTATATTTCCTATATGTTTCTATTGCTTCATCCATACCATTCATCGAATAGGCATAACAGTATTTAGTGCAATTGTCAATAAAATTTATGAAATACTTTTTCCCACCACGACATGGTGTTGACTTCATATCACAAATGTCAGTGTAAATCAATTCTAAGGGATTAAAATTCCTTTCAACAACACATACTTAGACATTTTGATTTATTACACTAGAAGTTAGGCAAAACTTCTAAGTTGATTAGTTTTTGCAAGGTTTTGCAATTGACATGTCCCAAGCGTTCATGTCACAAACAATTTGATTCAAGCAAGTAAGAACAAACAGAAATACTGAATTTGAAAAGATCTACCGTGAGGTAACCTTTTCCTACAAATATTTTGTTCTTTACTTTTTATAAATTTTCAAATACAAACATTGTTTTAGAGTCAACACCTTGCCAGATGTCCTTTTCAGAAGGACCTTTTCATAACATTCAATTTGTTATAGAATTACCCATGACCATAGTCTCATTGGTACAATAAGGGCAATATGATCAAAATGTTTATTTTACAACACAAACATGACAGATCACTTTTCACCAATTTTCATGTCTATACAAATAAATTTATTTTTAATAGACATATCTTTTAACGAAAAATCACAATATTTTAAGTGACACTTTTTAATCAAAGAAAACAATTCTTTTGTACGAGTAATAAATTTTGTGGTTTTATACTAGCCATATCATATACTAGTAAAAAGAGACACAACGACCACAATATCAAATATACTCCAAAAATTTTGTGGGTCTAACATAATACAAGAATGTCATTAAATTTCATATCTTGTACTTTCAAATTTAATTTTGTCTTTATCACAAGTAAAGAACCCTTCACATTTTAAATATGTTTTCAAAAATATTTTTCAAGTATTTGAAATTATTTTCGACATATTTTTTTCTCATGATTTCAAATTGTATACCATAAAATTACACATTGGCAACACGAAGCTTTCTTTTGGAGATTTAATCCATAGAAACACCCATTGCAGGCACAAAAATCACTAATTTATGTCACTAGTTTTTTTTCCTTTCTGTCACAATTAGACAATCCACTTAGTATTTAGAATACTAACAATAAAGTTTCAATCTTTATGCAACTTGTTTCTAGTTTAACGATGAAGTTTTTATATTCTTCTAATCGTTAACCAAATGAACCTTGAATTCTGATGATGCTTTTATATTCTTCGAATTAGTTTCACATTTAGATAGAGTAGTAAACCAAAAATGTTTTAATCTCCAGAAACCTCAAATACAACACTGTTTCTAGCTAACGATGAAGATTTTATCTTTTTCAAAACATTTAGCCTTAATAATCCTGACGAAGATTTTGTACTCTTCAAGTCAGAATATTCATTAAAATAGAGTATTTAACAAATTGGTGAAGTTTCTATATTCTTCAAACCAATGCACAATCTGATTTGTTCGTGAAGTTCTTATTTTTTTCAAACCAAAGGAGTAAAAAATCAGAAGATTTTAGTCTCCAAAAGTCAAACACAATAAAATTTCACATGCAGTAGAAAACTACAAAAGTTTTTTTTCTCCTCTAAACAGAATACATAATAATAATAATAATAATAATAATAAAGATATATTATGAGATCATCACATAATGACCGTCTATCTTAACATTTATGAAATAAATCTCATTACTTGTAAAAGATAGAAAACAAAACAATCAAGGGAAATAATGGTAGACCCTGATTTTTACTCCCATTGAATCATATTCTATTGAATCAATTCTATCTATCAGCAATGATTCCATGCAAGTCACTTTTCTTGCTATTTTTTTTTCTTTTCTTTCCCAGTTTCCATTATATTCTAATTTTCCATGGAAGACATTGAATTTTGACGAGAAACTAAACTCATGTTCAATTATTGTTAGAAGACAACTTCTGTTCATTTACTTCATAGTAAAAACAATTAAAGTGCATATCTTAACCTTTATGCACAAAATAATTTTCTCATTGAAAAGAAAATTGAAGGGGTGCAATGCTTGAATGCACTTGCAAAGAAAATAAAAATAATCTTACCCATCCAAGGAAAACTTATTAAAGAAAATACACTCGAACATATTAAAGTAGTACTAATTCATCCCAAATCTCTTTTATCATACGATAAAATAATTCTCTTTTTCTTCTTTTTTTCCCAATAAAAAGAACACAGAAAGTAGATATAATTTTCTTACCACAGAAAATACCATCAATAATAAATTTCTTAAGCTTGTTATCTCCTGTATTCAAATTAACAAACCCGAAATAATAAGAGATGAAAAGAAAAAGAAAAGAACTACCCGAGTCCACAGAAACCACTGTGTGTCCTAAAGAAATTTAATCCCCTCAAGTACCCCAGGTTGCAGATTAATTCCTCCCAAGTAAAAATGGATTAACCATTAAAGAAGTAGCGGTACCTCAAACTTCGATAATTTCAACGAACTCAAAATGACAGGAATGAATCACACACACACACGATCGATCGATTTTGTTTTGTAAGAAATGTATGCAAAAGAAGGGAAGAATTCAATCCAGAAAACTGAGAGAAAGTCTCTATATTTATAGCCAACAAAGGGTAAAGGTCACAACTCTTTGGAAAGAAGACAACCTTTCAGAAAGGTCACAACCCTTCGGCATAGTCACAACCCTTCAGGAGCGTCACAACCCTTCATTTCCTATTCACACCTTTAAAACCCAACAGAAACAAATATAGACGAAGATGATGAATCAAAAAACATTATTCTTTAATCGACAGTTGCTAATATCAAGGGTAATACTCATTTATTAATTTGTCACCAACTTGACAAGATTCAACGGTTAATAAATGAGAAAATGTGGTTGGTGCATCATATTATTGCTATGGATGTTTTCAAAGGAGATATAAAAGAAGTTGTTGACGAAGCATTGAGGAGTACCATTTTTGCAACCATTCCTGGATATTGTGAAAAGATTTCTCAAAAAATGATGATCACAATATTATTATTAAGTGAACATAAACTACCATTATCTCTATCATGAGTTATTTTTTGTCTTCGGCACTTTAATTTTGGACCTATTTTGTACAGTTTGTATCGCATTACAGATATATATATGATATTACCCTTCTTTCTATATATATTATTCTTGTCTGTAAAAATATAGTTATTTATAGAGCAAATATTTAAGCTTAATAAAAAAATATTTATTTTAAGTTTCGATCCAAGTCCAAGCCCCAAGTCCAATTCGAAGTCTTCTATATTTAATATATATTAATATAAATACGCTAATGTCACGGTAATACAGTGAGAAAATAAATGACCATAAAAGTTTGAAAAGATTCTACCGTAAAAGAATTTGAAAGAATAGAATTCTTAACTCAAAATTTAAAATTGTTACATAGACAAAGAAGAGAAAATAGTAAATTTGCAATCTATCGATAATGATCATTTGAGGAAATATATTCTACCTAATTCAATCAAGGTGATGGAATATTGATTCAATAAAATCTTTATCTATTATTATATGTTGCACAAGTTAATATAAATACTCATATATGAAATAGTTATCGATAATTGTTCCCTTACCTCTAAAGGAATTAGACTTAACACTTATGACGTGTTGTTAAATAGTGTAAGAATTGACACATTATCACTTGAATATATTACGTCAGAAATATTATTGAGTTCTTTTTACAATCCTTTTCTAATCTATCTTTTCGTCAATTCAAGTTGACATATCTATAATGTTTTCAAAAGTCATTCTTATCCTAAAAGATATCAGTAATTCAGAATATCGTATGTCAATTAATAAGTCCACAAACAAATTTTACTATAAAAGTTGAATGCAATTTCTTTCATAGCCACCATTAAGAATTTTTATTTTTTTTACATAGTATATTCCATCTCAAGCATGGTTTCTACTTATTAATTCTATATTTACAAGATTTTTTAATGTCTGACTGTATGCATGAGTGGTTTACATGATATTATTTACTATTGTAAACTAATTATTATTTTTATTATATTTTATGTGTAGCTAAAATGAATAGTTTCATCAACAATAACAAGTTCAACAAGAAGAAAGTGGTGTTCATAATGGGAGCAACAGGAACGGGAAAATCCAGTCTCTCTATTGACCTTGCCACCCATTTTCGAGGAGAAATAATCAACTCGGACAAATTACAAGTATATAAGGAACTTGAAATTGTTACAAACAAGATCAGACAAACTAAGAAACAAGGTGTACGACACTATTTGTTCGGTATATATATTTATTTCCAACAATATTTATATCAAATGACTACCTAGATAATTTAATAGTAGTCATTGTAGATTCTAGTGGAAAATATACTTTACTATCAAAACATAATTTATTCCAATTCTGAGAAAGTTAATTCGATCACATTTTCTTAGGTGAAATTGAGCCAGATTCCGACTTCACAGTTGAAGATTTTTGTTTTCTAGCTATTGTCTACATATACATTTTTTTGAAGATTCAACGTGTTCCAATTATTGTTTGAGGGTCAAATTCGTATATTGAAACACTTGTGGCAGACCTTGTGTTCATGTTCAAATATAAATATGATACTTTCTTTATTTGGATTGATGTAGAGCAATCAGTCTTTAATCGTAGAGTTTACATGAGGGTTGATCAAATGGTCAATGTAGGTAATTTTTTGTAATTGTTTTATGTATCAATCAAGATATAATCATGCATCTAGCTTAAAAAATTTCTTATATAATTTTCTTATTAATATTTTTGGTTATCAAATCTATGTTACACTAAATAAAACTCTTCTTTAAATTTATGTTGCATGTTGGGCTAGTGGATGAGGTGTGGCAAATTTTCATTCCAAATGCAGATTACACCAAAGGAATCCGACGGTCCATTGGTGTCCCCGAAATGGATAGATATTTAAGAGAAGAAACAAATATAGACGAAGATGATGAATCAAAGAATATGCTTCTTCAATCGTCAATTGCTAATATCAAGCGTAATACTCGTTTGTTAATTTGTCACCAACTTGACAAGATTCAACGGTTAATAAATGAGAAAATGTGGTTGGTGCATCATATTATTTCTATTGACGTTTTCAAAGGAGATAGAAAAGAAGTTGTTGACGAAGCATGAAGGAGTGTCGTTTTGCAATCATGCTTGTATATTGTGAAAAGATTTCCCAAAAGTGATGATCACAATATTATTATTGAGTGAACATAAACTATCACTATCTCTATCTTGAGTTATTTTTTCTCTTCGGCACTTTAATTTGGACCTATTTTGTACAGTTTGTATCGCATTACAGATATATATATGATATTGCCCTTCTTTCTATATATATTATTCTTGTCTGTAAAAACATTGTTATTTATAGAGAATTATTTAAGCTTTATAAAAAATATTTATTTTAATTTCTGATGCAAGACCATGCCCCATGTCCAAGTCCATGTCTTCTATATTTAATATATATTAATATAAATACGTACTTACACTATTACATGAGATCATTCATAATGTCAATGTAATAGAGTGAGAAAATAAATGACCATAAATGTTTGGGAAGATTTGTCATGACCCAACCCACCGGGCAGTGCGGGCACCCATTCTAACACCGAAGTAGGAGAACCCTCATACCCCAATAGTTAAAACATGCAGAAAGTTTTAGGAAAACAGAAATAAACACAATACTACGATTTTCTAAATAATACCCTTTTTAAATAAATTCTAGTTAAGACATGTAAAGTAATTAACAACCCCAAGAACCTAGTCGAAATAGGTACAAGAGCTACTAAGAGTACAACTGGACAAGATAAATAAAAGAAACAGCTCCCACCATGCGGGAGGAAAAATAGAAGTTGCTGGAGATTCTTTGTCTTCACCTAATGAAACGTCACCAATCCTGCATCCAGACTATGTCAAAACACATAGCAAGAGTAGTATCAGTACAAAACACACGTACTGGTAGGCATCATCGGTCAACCCGACACCCACCACATAACATAAGAAACCAACTAGTAAGATCACGGAATAAACCACTCACTTCTCCACCTTCACCCTTTCCATTGAAATACCTCCCATCACACTAGCATTCTAACTACTAACCCCTTTTTAATCAACCCATATACTGGATTCTTGATTATAGCTTAACCATACTAAACACGTAAGAATTTACCCAAGTACAACCACCAGATCAACTAACCGTACACATCCTACCTCACTTCCTCGTCACATTACCAACCATAGTCACATAATACAATGATTCAACCTTTCTTAAAATAACTCAAACTCATTTCCCCCAAGGTGAAACTGTTGAAGTTTGCTTTTAGTTATTGCAGTAACTTTTAGCAAAATAAGTTATTTAGTTTGAATAAATTTGAATTTTGAATTGTAGTTACTTTGTTTATGTTGTTGAAATATTTTAGGTTGTGTAAATTTTAAATTATGCAGATTATGTGTTTTATGTTGGTTATTTAAAGACCCTAATTCTTAATAAAATTATTGAAAGTTAGTGAGAGTCATTTCAATCCATTATATATATATATATATATATATTTAAATTTGGTATACCAATTAATAAGTTTATAATCACATTTTTACTATAGAAGCTATGTTGTATGTGATCTCCTAACAATGTACATCTAATAACTTTATCCTAAAATATATTTAATAATAATTACCAAAATTCAAGTTATAAATTTTTCAAAAGTCATTCTTATCCTAAAAGATATCAGTAATTCTGAATATGGTATGTCAATTAATAAGTCCACATTCAGATTTTACATAAAAGCTGAATGCAATTTCTTTCATCGCCACCATCAAGAAAAATATATATGTTTTTACATAGTATATTCCATCTCAAGCAAGGTTTCTACTTATTAACTTTATATTTACAAGATTTTTTAATGTCTGACTCTATGCATGAGTGGTTTTCATGAGATTCTTTACTATTGTAAACTAATTTTTTTTTATGTCTAGCTAAAATAAATACTTTCATCAACAATAACAAATTCAACAAGAAGAAAGTGGTTTTCATAATGGGAGCAACAGGAACGGGAAAATCACGTCTCTCTATTGACCTTACCACCCATTTTCGAGGAGAAATAATCAACTCAGATAAAATGCAAGTATATAAGGGACTTGAAATTGTTACAAACAAGATCAAACACACACAGAGAAACAAGGAGTACGAAACTATTTGTTAGGTATATATATTTATTTCCAACAATATTTATATCAAATGACTACTTAGATAATTTAATAGTAGTAATTGTAGATTCTAGTGGAAAATATACTTTACTATTAAAATATTATTTATTCCAATTCTGAGAAAGTTAATTTGATCACATTTTCTTAGGTGAAATTGAGCCAGATTCTGACTTCACAGCTGAAGATTTTTGTTTGCAATCTATTGTCTACACATAATTTTTTTTGAAGACTAAACGTGTTCCAATTATTGTTGGAGGGTCAAATTCGTATATTGAAAAACTTGTACAAGACCCTGTGTTCATGTTCAAATATAAATATGATACTTGCTTTATTTGGATTGATGTAGAGCAATCAGTCTTGATGTCACGATACAGACCGTCGTAATTGGCACCCACACTAATACTCCGGTGGGAGAACCACTACTACAACCCAAACTAAGCAACTAATCCAAAACTAAGGCATTTAACATAGGACAATAGAAATAATTGCTAAAAACTGAAGTTCTCATAAACTCCAACAATTGATCTAACAACTATCAATGCGGAAGATAAACCTAGAACCTGAAAGTCAATGTAGCAAAACATGTAAAGTTCAACAAGTCTAACAAGAAGGGATACATCCCCAACTAATGAACTAATCAACTAACAAGACCAAATATCTAAGTCCGGAAATGGTGGACATAGATGAAAGAGAATTCCATGGTAGCCCGGAAGAATTGGCTCACCCTTGAATTCGAACGATGATCACAAATCTTCTAAGTGAGGTCTGTCAATAGCCACTTGAAGATGCCATGTACTCAACAAAAATAAGAGCTACTATAGAATCAGTACACAACCACAGTGTACTAGTAGGATCACGCGGCTATCCCCGTAGTACAACATAAACAAGGCAAACAACATTATAATAACATGCACATATATCAACATATACAACATTATTATCAATATTTACAAGCAACGAGCAACTTCACATTTTATATCAAAACCTTGGTTCTATCATGTAACCCAAACTCAAACAGTAAGCATGCCAGAATGTGGCAACCGATCCAATATTTATGCCGAAACATGGCAATTGTTCCCATAATTATGCTGGAACGTGGCAACCGATCCAAGTTAGTTATGCCGGAACGTGGCAACTGATTCCATTCACACACCACAATCATAATCACAAGTATATCATCAAAATCATACATTTACGTCATGATTTCATGGCATTTATCAATTATCTATCTCATTTACAACAAGTGTGATCAACATTGCAACATTCATACATATACATGTCTCATAATGAAGCAAAAGCAAGCATACATCACACAATCATAGAATCACAACCATCACCTACCTCGAAACAAGCTTGAATCCCTAAGAAACTTGATCCTTCCCTTTCCGGATTCGTTCAGCTTGTTCTTGGTCTACAAACAATCAATAAAATATGGGAATCAACAAACAATCGCTAATTACCCGAAACTATAACAAAATCTATGAACCCTAGATCATACCAATGATCCCAATTATCCAAATTAGGGTTGTTTCCACCATAGAATCTATAACAAAACCCTTCCCCATCAATAATCACCCATTCTATTACGTTCTACAGATTGAAAAGCAGATTCGGGGAGTGAAAAGTTTACCTTTAGTCTCAAGAATGGTGAAAAATAAGTAGGAGTCCCCTGGGAGTCGTTCCTTAACTCAAAAAGTCAAATATTGCATAATGAGGTTGTTTAGGGGTTTATTAACGACTTTAATTCACGTAAGGCCCGCCACAGCGGCCACCACCCCCCACAGCGGCCCCTCCAAAGCGACAAAACCTAGCGCCAAAGCGGCATTCTCAAGACAGAGAGTTATTTCAAGAATTCCAAAATTCTTATTTGACAACACACCTCTAACCCACGACGCTTATTAATTACCCTTTACGCTAAGATCATTTCTGGGAGTTCTACCCGCCCAAATTAAATTCCGTAAAGTCGTATGGATTTCTTAACGAGTTATCTAACTACCCATTAATCAAAATCATAATTACCTCACCCGATTGTTACCAAATTTCCCTACACCTCAATGAATCCAATTTCGTTCCAATCTGGACAAGTTTGGGAAACTCCAAATACCATGAAAAAGTTTTCCTGCCCCAAATTTTCCCCCATTGGCTTTACTATAACGACGGGAACAAGTTTATTACAATAGATACCAATTTACTTATCACTCGTCCCCGAGTGACAAAACTTAGGAAAAGTAGGCTAAGGAAAGAATGAAGTAATACCTGATTCGACGAACAATTGGAGATACTTGTCTCGCAAGTCCCTCTCGATTTCCCAAGTAGCATCTTCAACTTGACAATGTTTCCATTGAACCTTCACGGACTTAATCTCCTTGGTCCTCAACTTCGCACATCACGATCAAGAATTGCAATAGGTTCGTCCTCAAATTGCAGGTCTTTGTCTAACATAATTGAGTCCCACTTAATGATATAATCCCCGTCGCCATGGTACCTCTTCAACCTGGACACATGAAATACCGGATAAACACCCGATAGATTAGGAGGTAAAGCCAATCTATACACTACCGGTCCCACACATTCAAGAACCTTAAATGGACCAATGTATCTAGGACTTAGCTTACCTTTCTTACCAAATCTCATCACCTCTTTCATGGGTGATACCTTAAGAAGAACATTCTCACCGGTTTGAAACGTCATGTCTCTCACCTTATGATCCGCATACTTCTTTTGTCTACTCTGGGCTGCTAAAAGCTTAGCTTGAATGCTCCTCACCTTATCTTGAGCATCCTTTACTAAATCAACCCCCAAAAGCTTCACATCTCCAGCCTCAAACCATCCTATGGGTTATCTACATCCCCTCCCATACAGTGCCTCAAATGGTGCCATATCAATGCTGGAGTGATAACTATTGTTATAAGAAAATCCACACAAAGGTAAGAACTTATCCCAATATCCTCCAAAATCAATCACACATGCTCTCAACATGTCTTCCAACACTTGAATAGTCCTCTCCGATTGTCCATCTGTCTGTGGATGAAAGGTTAAACTAAAAGTGAGTTGTGTGCCCAATTCATCATGCAATTTTCTCCAAAACTTGGATGTGAATTGGGTACCACAGTTTGAGATGATCGAAAGGGGCAACCCATGCAACCTCACTATCTCCTTCACATACACTTTAGCCAGTTGTTCACCATTATAATATATTCTTACCGGAATAAAATGGGCTGACTTAGTCAATCTATCAACCACAACCCAAATAGGATCAAACTTCCCCAAGGTCTTGGGAAGACCAACCACAAAATCCATGGCTATTATTTCCCACTTCCATTCCGGAATTGGCATTCTTTGAAGTATACATGGGAGCCTTTGATGTTCATACTTCACTTGTTGACAATGACACTTCGTTACAAACTCCGCTATGTCTTTCTTCGTGCCCGGCCACCAATAAATTCGCTTCAAATCTCTATACATCTTGGTCACACCCGGATGAATAGAATATCGCGAACCATGAGACTCGGCCAACAACTTCTCAATCAAGTCATCTACTCAAGGAACACATATTCTTCCTTTAAAATTGAGTACACCATCCGCATTAAGAGTGTAGCGATCCTTTAAAAACTATACCACTATTTAAACAAGAAAATCTAATTAAATACTTGTGACACTTAAAACCAATTAATGAGAGCATACTGATTTTAATCTAGTAGAGGGATTAGATTCATAACGAACTCCAAAAAAATAATAATATAACATTTAAGCAATTAACCGACTAGATCTTCATGCATATGTTAACCTCACACTCGAGGGTGAAATAACAAAAACATTACAAGCTTTCGAGTACCGAAATCAGCCGGCTCATGCTTCACACAACTTTCAAGACATATAGCAAATTAGTATATTACAAGACTTGGGTTTACACACCCCAAAAAAATATAAAAACGTATAACCATACTTATATTACAACCCATGGTGACATGACCAAATCAGCCCTCAAATCTCCTGTAAATATACAACACAAAGATCATGTACAAGTCCCAAGGTTTATACAAACTATATATGCCTATATGCAAATGTGATCTTCCTTAAGGCTTTCAAATTATCCATCTTCAATTGCCAGCTTCAAGCATCATCACGAACAGCCTCTACGATAGAAACAACTATCGCTAAGCATATAACTTATTGTGTAAAAACTAAAGGTTTGGAGCCCTCAAATTCGACAAGTTATCATTCTCAAGTCAAGGGCAGCACGATCAAAACAAAATCAATAAATCAAGTAAACAATATACAAGGAGTATGAAGTTCAATATTTAAACGACCAAATGACAAGAATGTTCATAACACAACTTTTCAAGAGATTCAACAACAAGGCTCACCCAATGTATACATCATGTCGTCACACGAAGCACGAGAAGGTATCAAGAAGGATCAACGCCCTACACCAAGAAGGGTCAAAACCCTATAATCAAGAACCAACACCAAATATTAAAAATGGCCTCCTAGTTCGTACTTAAAATGGACAACTTCCATTCTTAAGACGAACTAAAAATCCAGAGTCAAGATGGCAAATGATCCGAACGAAGAGGCATGCCGACAGTGACAAAGTCACAGCCACAAGGAGGACAAGGTCCCAACAAGAGTGCTAAGTGATCAGACAATCCGTACAAGTGGGCGAATTACACAAGCATCTTTAATATATTAAAGAATACCAATACATAAATGCAAAGTGACAAGATGTAACCAAGGTACCAAGATAACTTTCAGATATACCAGCAGGTAAAAGAATATACAAGTATAGGTTTATACACAAACCTCTGTTCTTTAGCACAAAACCAGTCCAACAAATTCCACGAACGTAGACCTAGCAGCGTATCAAAGTCTTTAACTTGTACACGAGGATATACAACCTTAAAAATGAATTGAATAACTTATTTACTTTCTAGCAGCTCAATAATGATGACATAAAATAGGGTTATCATCACAAGTAACCTTAGCCTGTACAAATACGACTATGCTCCAAAACAGTAAATTCTGGCCATCCTAGTGCATCATGTCGCAACTAAGATTTGAAATGGAAAACGGCAAAACTGGATTGTATACTCCGCATGAAAGATGTAGGTACCTCTCTTAAGGGTGCAAACAACCAAGAATCACCGCAAAATGTATTTTGTATAAAAAGATATATTCAAAACACTAACAGTTGTCCATACAGGATTTCAAACTTCATAATCTAGACCGAACTTGTCCTATGATGCGTCCTATATTTCGAATCCATAACAACCAAATTAGAATTTAACATAAACATAAGAGTTGTACATATAGGAATTACCTTTCCAAATCATATATATTCACAGTAAACAAAGTTCTACAGAACGATATATGCTTCATCTACTAAACGCTACCCAGCTCAAACATAGGTTTTACTACTTACCAAAGAGAAGAGTGTAACTCGATTTCCAGCCAAAAGGACCAAGATTTTCTCTTGTGATCTTGCAGAACAACAGGTTAGATAATGTTCTAAGCGACTTATACTTCTGCTGAGACTAATTTCCTAAGAGGAGGTGTCAAAATATAGTAACACAAGAGGTGCTTATCATATACACAGTTGTCCCTAAAAGTTGGCTGCCCAAATAATTGTGTGCTGCCCAATTGCATACATATACCCCTATATATATATATATATCCTTCACCTCATTTTAAAGCTATACATATCACTACAACATTTTAGGCCTACGGCCACCCCAGTAAAGTGTAGCCTAAACTAGCAAAAAGTGTGGCCTTTGATAAAAGGCTACACTTTTGGACTTTAAGCAACGCTTTTCCAGGGGTGGCCGAAAGAGGCGTAACCTTAGAGTTTAGGCAACACTTTTCAAGTGTTGCCTTAACAGCTACGCTTAACAGCGTAGCCTAAAAGGCAAATTGGCGACGCTTTGATGTACCTCATATAGTAACATTTCTATCTCATACAACTACACTTTCAAGCGTGGCCTTTGCTTCCTTATTGCCCACGATTTTAAAGTGTTGCCCTTTCTATCTAATGTATGACAACGATTTTAAAGTGTTGCCCTTTCTATCTAATGTATGACAACGATTTTAAAGTGTTGCCTTTTCCATCCAGTCTATGACAACACTTTGAAGTGTTGTCCTTGCCCATGTGCATACCAGAATTTACCGCCCTATGGCTACACTTTTAAGTGTGGTAATACTATTTTGGCTATAAAATATTTATATGCCACAATTTCTAATTAAAAAACACCAATTTTGTTTTGCAATAAATAATCTCAAGCATTAAATTGGCTAATAAGTAATTCAAACATATAGATTTACAATAAACTTCAAAAGATAGTATGTCTTGCGTACATACACATACTTATAAAGCAATATTCTAAATATGTGTACATAATAGTTCAAAAAGTACTCTTACAATAATTCAATATATTCTAGCAATGAATACATTTCACAAAATCAAACATAATGTATTCAAACTTTTACAACAGTTCAAAAACTCTTCATCATCCACTTCAATGAGATCAAATTGACTTGTGGCGACTCTTCAAATTTGATCACCTCCATTTCCCTACACATTTAAAATGTACAACAAAATTAGATTGCAGCAGTTATAGAAGAGGCAAGAAGTTCCAGATTGCAGCAATTCCATATTGCAGATTACAAACTGCAGATTTTTTGAGTTCACTTTGCAGATTCTGAGGCAAATTAAAACCAAATTGCAGATTGCAGATTACAGTTCCAGTTCCAAATTAATTCCAGATTGCAGATTGCAGATTACAGTTCCAGTTCCAAATTAATTCCAGATTGCAGATTACAGTTCTAGTTTCCAAATTAATTCCAGATTGCAGATTACAGTTCCAGATTAATTCCAGATTGTAGATTGTAGATTACAGTTCAGGTTTGCAGATTTATTGAGTTCCAGCTTGCATATTACCAGTGTCTAAATGATCGTGGATAAGAACAACCAGTCGATTTCATCCAAATATTATCAGCTCGAATGAGCCTAGAAGTCTAGATGTTTTTAAGGAACTTCTAACTCCCCATACACATTTTAAGTCTAGATGTTTACTAAACCTTTTTGCTTGGAGTAATCTCTCTGATGTAACTAACTTAGTAGATCTTTTGGATTTTTACAGACCAAAGAGAGAATCTACTACAAGGACCATGACAACAAGCAGTAAAATATTATGAATTGAGTGACATTTTGTAGCCTCACAAGCATCAAATTCTGAAAGAACTATGTTACCTGAGGTCGAAGGATACGATCCATTTCCAGCATGATATCCTCAAGCAAACAACCTTCATCACGACCTTTATAGTGAGAGAGAAGATTGTTGGCATGCAACAAATCATAAGAGCGTGGGTACGTGGGGAATGGATCACACCTACAAAAACCAGTCAGCATCATTGTAGCACCTTTTAATCAGAATAGAACTTTATAAGGTATAACTAATTCATAACACCCTACCAGTCATGAAAAGTCCCTATAAGACCCCTATCATAAATGGCAGAGAGGGTGTTGTTCATTGTTACAGGAACTACATTCATCACCCAGATCGGCCATGTATTGAGAGCAACTGCAAATCCACCAAGGGAAGCACTCATGTCCATTACATTAAGTATTTATTTCTCGTTTACATCCATCAGTCTCCAGTAATGGTGAACTTGATCTTGCCAATAGATTGTATCCGCTAAGAACTTTTCTCGATCAATACCTGCAGCAAACAAATTATAACATGTTTAAGCAAGCATTCTTTCCCAAAAAGAAAGTAAAAAATAATTACTCATATACGTTTACCAATGTTAAAAGAAAATGGCTTCAAAGTTTATTTGGAGCTCAGTTGCATTCTTCCTAACTACATCTAGTTGATCTATTACTTTCATCAGAAGTATATGATCATGACTAAGATTCTTGTAAAATTTTACCCATTATACTATAGTTTTATGGTACCATAGACATTAGAGGGAACACTCATAATAAGAAAAATAAAGGTGTTACTACAATCATAATTACTGCTACTTATACTAAATGAAAAAAAGGTGTTTTTCTCGCTCGTGATTACCAATCTGAAGGGATATTGTAGAAGACTTATTTGAAGGAATATAAGACTTTACATTGTATTACATTTTCATTCATTTTAAGATTAATGCCAAAACTAAACAACTGGGCAACAGAGCTACCAAAGAATTCTCATGCTATGTTGCTTGGACTCTTCAAAAATACCAACATGTGTGTATTGGATCCTCCGAAAGCTATGCATTACCTGAGGATCCGACACGGTGCAGCAATAATTTTGGAGGGTCCAAGTAACATAATTCTCATGTAGACTATGCAGTTGTCAAGAATGGAATAATAACAACATCATGCTGAAATGCAAACTATGTGGTCATACCATATGAAAAAGGTATATCGCGTAACTTCCTTCTTTCACCATGAAGAAACAAAGTTATGTTCTTAGTCTGAGACTCTGAGCTACGACAATTTAATAGTAATGAGAGTTTGTAAAGTAGACTACATTAATGACTAGAATTATTTAAGAGTTTCAAGACTATTACCAAATGGAAAGAGGAGCTACATTTGCATAGTAGAATGATAGGCAAACAATGGCATTTGTCTTTCAAAATCAGATGGATGCTATCCTATGCCTAGAGGACAGGAATTTTCGAGAAAATCCAAAGTGTGATTGAGTAATAAGGACTTGTTTTGTGAATGTACATTAGCTTTGCTTTTGACATGATAACGAATTCCAAAAGTACAATTTTTGAGAATCTAAATGTCGTTTCAGTAATGAATGTACAGGATGTAGGAAGCCAAATATTCACTAAAAGTCTCCAGAGTTCATCCCAAAGCAGTAACATATAGTAGAAACACATTTAAGTTTTAAGATTTTCCTATCTAATGAACGCAGAGCTCACCATTTTCATGCCAATCAACTCGACATCTGGAACAATGCACCATCTCAAAAGAGTTGCTAGGATATGGCAGCTGTTTTATTGCTATAGCAGATATTGTTGCACCGATTCCTCGTTCCAAAGCAAACTGAATTTGGTTCTCATGACCATCTTTAGGAGCAAAGGACATTGTTTATATACTTAAAGGAAGAAGATAGGCAGAGAAACTGGCAACACCACAACCAACATCAAGCACTTGAAATACCCCTGCAGATCGTAAGTCACCTTTCTCATTAGTTGTCATATTTCATAACCTGCACCAAATAAATAACTTAATAAATGAGATACATGAAAACATATATGTCCACCATATTGAGACTAAGTCAAACCTAAGAAGAATAGATGAATATCATGAGCGACAGATTTGGATGGAGTCTATAAGCAACTTTCAAATATGTTAAATAAAATGGGTTCTGTTTGGATTTGGATGGAGTCTGTAAATAAACATCATCAAGTAGAAAACAGAAGGCAAATATAAGAAATGAAAGTTGCAATTTTCATTTTAAAAGAGAGTTGTGGTATTTTTGAAACATTTAATCAATGAAATTTAATTTTTATCTTTTTGTGGGTCTTGGCACATAAAAGGAGACAATCTTCTAGGGATATACTCCTGTTACCTTCTCTTTTACCATTACTTTTACACTAGGTACTGCATCTCCCAACATCAGTACAAGCACCGGATAAATCTACGCACTAATGCTTAGGCAGAGGAAAGTCATCATAAATATCAGATCGATTTCTTTTCATATGCTCTTGATAGAAGAAAATGAATTCTCAAAAAAGGGCAAGTCCAAGAGTGACAGGTGGGACATGAAAGACCAGAGAGATCATGCATACCTCTCAATATACTCAGATGCCCCATGCTTGAAATGTGTACCATCGCCTGGAAACCACCAAAGTTGATCCTTCTCATGCACCCAATTATGTCCACCTTTTACCTCTGCCAGACATTCATGGTTTACATTGCTCCGCCACACAATCTCTACTAATTGGCCGCCTTATAGGTATCTTATAATCAGTTGGAGGTGGCACCAAACAAAACAAGCGCCTATCAGGTGGAGGACAATGCCTCTCTAACTCTTCTTTCCTTGAAAGATCTAGTTTTGGCATTAGCTCTTTAATATAAGACAAGTCATGACATGGGATATACTCATTAAGTTTCAAAGGACAGACATTTACTCCTGTTTCAGGAATATTCAAAGGTATCACCCGATACGAAAGAGACACCTTGCTTTTAAACTTCAAAGCACCTGCATGCATAATATGAATCAGAACCAAAATTATATGAAACTCAATAAAATATAGAGGAGAAATATAAAGAAGAGTCAAGAATGAGCTCAAATTTAAACCTAGACTTGACTCCACCCCAACATACATCCTTGGGTGAAAATGACAGAAAGAAAAAGAACAAATTATTTAAGGAAATCAGAATGTAGAGATCAAGAGGAACAGAATTCGACAGCTGTATAGTTTGCCTCCAGTTTATTGAGGTAATTGAAGCCTGTACGTCATGATAAAGAGAAATTGATAGCAACAAATATAACAGAATGGAGAAATCCTTGTCAACAAGGCTGTTTAGGTTATCTGAGAATAGACATCACATGATATGAAGGGTCTGTTATTACCGCGACATGTGAAAAGGTTACCCACGTCACAGATTTCTATCATGTGGCACACTGAACTAGAAACAGTAACTAAGATGACAAGCACCTCAATCTCTCAGGCAATTACCATTTTTCTATAAAAATCAAAGTCCTAAATCACATTCAGCATCAAAAAACAGAGACAGTAAGGAAAATGGGTAAATGAGTATGTAAGACAATACGATTATGAAATGAGTAGTATGAGAACTTTGGTTAGCTAACAACCATTAATTACTTACACATCCTTGTAAAACTTCCAATCACTGAATATGTAATGAAGGATAAGCCAGGCAACAGAAACATTGGTAAAACTCGCAATGTCCTCATTTTCCAGTTCAGGTCAAGGGATCGTGTTGTCATGATAGCATAACCCACTGCAGTAACTGGAACATTGAAATAGCCGCAATACGACACTCATAAGACTAGTAAACATATAATGTACATGTGATGATATAATAAGCAACTCAAGCAGTCAGACACCCATATAACATAAATGATACACACTGATTATCAATTAGCTACATAATAACCTGCATAAGTAACATTTGCAACAAGTGCAGGCTTAATATGATTTAAACCACCAGGATGCCCGAAAGAAATCAAATCTGTAGATAGTATTCGCAATAGTTCCATGTAAAAAATTACAATTACATCTGTAGATAGTATTCAAAATCTGTAGAGTAGCTACTTACACTTGACGAAATCGGTATCAGGTTGAAGAGAATCATAGGTATCGCCAGCTTCATCTCTTCAGTTCTTCAGAGAAAGACGACTTAGCTTCAGCTGGTACATTCAACATTCAAGAGAAGAAAAAAACTAGCTAGACTCCCAAAAATCAACAAAATTCGTATCAACAACACAAAATATCAAAACCCTAAGTTAAAATTTAGACTTTCAAAGATACAAAAGAATATCAAAACCCTAAAGCTAGAATTTAGGCTTTTAGAGATAGTATTTCTTACCTGATAAACCCTATTTCAACAACCCTAAATCTTTAAAACGTGAGGCGTGTTCATGTGTGAAGCATTTTGTTCATCTGTGAAATCCGACGGAACAACTCTTTAACAAAGAATCTGTGAGGAAATTCATGTTCTTCAGCTCTTCAATCTTCAACAAGGAATCTGTGATCAATTTTGACAAAAATTTGTGAGGGAAATTGTATTGTTCTTCAGTTCTTCAGAAAAGCTATTGTTGTTCAGTGAGAGAAAATCGTGTTGTTCAGTGAGGAAAGTAACAAATTTTTTTCTTATTTGGGAGAAAACAAGTTTTAATGTTTTATTAATTATTTTTTTTTGCCCAATAAAAATTGGAGGGAGAACAAGTTTTGATGTTAAAAATGTTGGAGGGAATATAATATTTTAGTGAAAACATTAAGACCACATTTGTAAAGTGTTGTTTTTACAATTATAAAAATAGGACACTTTAAAAGTGTGGCCATATATGTAAATAGTTGTTGCCAATTATATCATACTATAACAACACTTATAAAGTGTAGCTTATACCATTAAAGAGTACACTTTACAAGTGTTGCCAATATTATCGTAGCTAAAAGTTAAAAACTTGGGCTACGCTTTAAAAGCGTCCCCAAAAGTATCTTAGGCAACACTTTAGAAGCGTTGTCCAGAATTAGTGTGGCGATAGGCGTAAAATGTTGTAGTGTATTTCTAATTAAAACATTACGCAAATACCCCTAAAATGAGAATAAACATATTGTAGTAATTAAGTAGTGGCTTATCGACGCACGACTCTTGTTAGCATTTTCGGGGTGTTACAACTCTCTCCCCCTTAAAGAAATTTCGTCTCGAAATTTACCTTACACTAGTACCGGAACAAGTGCGGATACTGGGTTCTCATGTCTTCTTCCCTTTCCCACGTAGCTTCTTTTCCAGAATGGTTCCTCCAAAGTACCTCCACTATGGGAATTCTCTTGTTTCTAAGTTGCTTTACTTCTCGAGCTTGAATTAGAATAGGTTCTTCATTAAACGTTAAGTCAGGATTAACCTCAATAGATTCGACTGGAAGAACATGAGATGGATCAGAACGATATCTTCTAAGCATAGAAACATTGAAGACATTGTGGATCTTGTCTAACTCAGGTGGCAAAGCCAATTAATATGCAACTGGTCCAACCTTTTCAAGTATCTCATAAGGTCCAATAAATCGGGGACTAAGATTTCCTTTCTGTCGAAATCTCATAATCTTTTTCCATGGAGATACCTTTAAGAATACTTCATCTCCAACTTGATATTCAATGTCACGCCTTTTAAGATCAGCGTACAACTTTTGTCTATCCGCATAAATCTTTAGATGATCTTTGATCATTTTTACCTTGTCCTCTGTTTGTTGCACAATTTCAGGACCAAGAAGTTTTCTTTCACCAACTTCACTCCAACAAAGAGGGGTGCGGCATTTTCTTCCGTATAAGGCTTCATAGGGAGGCATTCCAATACTCGATTGGTAACTATTATTGTAAGAAAATTTAATCAAAGACAAGTGTTTGTCCCAACTACCCTCAAACTCCATAATGCAAGCTCGAAGCATATCCTCCAAAATTTGTATCACTCTCTCCGACTGGCCGTCTGTTTGAGGATGGAACGAAGTGCTAAATTTCAACTTAGTACCCAAAACTTTCTGTAAGCTGCCCCAAAATCTAGATGTAAACCTTGGGTCTCAATCAGATACATTAGATACAGGTATCCCATGTAGTCTTACAATCTCATTAATATACTATTCGGCTAAACGCTTAAGTGAGTAATCCATCCTGATTGCTAAGAAGTGAACACTCTCTGTTAGCCTGTCCACAATCACCCATATTGCATCATGGTTCTTTTGAGTGCGAGGAAGTCCTGAAATAAAGTCCATTGTTATTCTCTCCCATTTTCATTCTGGGATCGACAAGGGCTGTAGTAAGCCAACTGGGACTTGATGTTCTTCCTTTACTTGTTGACAAACCAAACATTTAGAGATGAACTCCGCAATTTCTCTCTTCATACCATTCCACCAATAATTTTCTTTGATGGTCTGGTACATCTTTGTACCTCCAGGATGCATTGCATATGATGCAGTATGTGCTTCCTTTAATATTTCTCTCCTCAATTTGTCGTCATTAGGAACGCATAACCTGTTTTGATAAAATAAGCCACCATCCTCCGTAAATGTAAAATCAAGTTTTTTCACACTTTGAACTTCTCCGGTCAATTTTACAAGTTTCTCATCTAACTTTTGCGCTTCTTTCACTTGTTCGACTAATATTGGCTTTACTTGCAAATTATCATTAACTGAACCATTTGAATCAAGTGTAAAACAAACATTCAAGGCTCTTAACTCAAGGAGCAAGGGTAAAGGACTCAAAGAAATGCTTGCGAAGGATTTCCGACTTAAGGCATCTGCAACCACATTGGCTTTACCTAGATGATAATCAATCGTGCAGTCATAATCCTTGATGAGTTCAAGCAATCTACGTTGTCGAAGGTTTAGCACCTTTTGAGTACCCAAGTACTTTAAGCTCTTGTGATCTGTGAATATATGACATTTCTCTCCATACAAAATAATGCCGCCATATTTTTAAAGTATTTCCGGAAGGTTTTTCTGGAAATACTTCTGGAAAATCACATACAGTAGGTATTCCTTTGATACAAGGACTCTTCAATTTTGTATCAACTATGTGATCAACGTATGCCCCACAACCTTGACGCATCAACTTTCTTGACAAGGACGCAGAAATAATACTAGATGTCACTGATCTTTCACCTTGTACAATGATGTGTAAAAATGTAGGATCTTTTGAAGTAACATGCTTAGACCTACAATCTACCACCGCATGATATTTATTAAGCCAATCCATCTCGATAATAATATCAAAATCCTTGAAGGGCATTTCAATCAAATTAGCAGGGAAGACTAGGTTTTGAATCACAAAGGGACAATCTTGATAAACTCGATTACACACAACTTGATAACCCAAAGGACTTTGAACTAGCACATTATAATCAAGTCTCACAGATTTCACATTTACAGGAAGAACAGGTGATGAACAAATATAGGAATGTGTTGAACCAGGATCAAACAATGTAAACACATATAAGCCAAATAAGTGAAATTTACCGACAACCACACCTTGTCCATCTTGATCATCCATGTGCCTCATCGCATAAGCACGTGCAGTAGCCTTTCGCCCACTAGCCTGACTAACTCCGCTTGTACCCGCTGCCTGGGTGTTTTTAGGTCTTGCACTCTATTAGTTTGACGAGGATTAACAGGAGGCTTATGAACTGAGCCTTCAGTTTTAAAGGAAGGAGCATTACTAGGATTAGGACAATCTTTCACTTTATGATCAAAGCTCCCACAATTGAAACATGCACCAGAAGTTCTCCTGCAAGTGCCATAATGATTCTTTCCACATTGTGAACAAGTAGGAACGCAAGGCTTGCCTTGGACATAATTTGGAGTGCTAGCTGTAGAAAATTCTGATTTGTTTTGCCTTTGTTGAGGTGGCCTGTTTTCACTACCAGCCTTAGAATTAACAAACCTTCCCATTTTGGATGGACCCCCAAAATCTGGTCTAGGCTTTCAGAATCATTTTTCATTTCTACTAGTTTCTTCTTTATCAAGTCATTCCCAAGTAAGAGCAGCAGACACTACCTTACAAAATTTCTCATGTTGCAGGATCGCCACATTCTTTCTAATGGAATCATTTAAACAATCTTCAAATTTCCTGCACCTTTCTGTTTCCTCTTTAATAATACCACCAGCATAGCGAGAGAGCCTTAAAAACTTATGTTCGTATTCAACAATAGACATGCCTCGTTGCCTTAGATTCAAAAACTCCTTTTTCTTTGCATCACAATAAGAAGGTGGGACATACTTCATACGAAATTCCTTGAGAAAACCATTCCAAGTAAGAACAGAAGGTTTTACCTTGGCATTCGGAACACTTACCCACCAATCATAGGCATCCTTTTGTAACAGTGAAATAGCATACTTAAATTTGGCAAAATCTGAACACTCCAACTGCTCAAATACCCTCTCCATGCGATCAAGCCATTGTTCAGTATCTGTGGGATCAACAGTGCCTTCAAACTCCACTACACCCGTTTTTCTCATTTTCTCAAAGTTAATCCTGTGGGGATCTTGCATCGATTCAGCAATATGGTGGAATAATTCAGCCATTTGTTCAAAATGAGGATTCATGGTGTGAGTACCATGACTCATGTGAGGATGTGGACCAGCTCTTACAACCTAATGGTTTCCCACTTCAGAACCACTAGTGTGGGGAACATGCTGATTCGAGATATGTTATCCAACCCCTTCCAGTGCATGAGGTTGGGAAACAGAGGCACCCGAACCTTCAGGAGCAGCTTCCATAGGTCGGTCAGAAGAAGTGGCCATAACTTAATTCCTTCAAAAGGGAAGATCGCATTGCATTAGGGATGTGTACTAGATGCATATGCAGTCTACATGCGATGCAATTATAATAAACCATGTAAGCGAACAAATAATCTAAATAGAACATTTTCGAAAGAAAATAACTATATTAGTAATTCACAACAGAAGTCCTAGAACCACAAACCTAGGCTCTCATACCAACACTTGTAGCGATCCTTTCAAAATGATACCACTATTTAAACAAGAAAATCTAATTAAATAATTGCGACACTTAAAACGAATTAATACGAGAATACTGATTTTAATCCAGTAGAGGGATTAGATTCATAACGAACTCCAAAAAAATAATAATATAACATTTAAGCAATTAACCGACTAGATCTTCATGCATATGTTAACCTCACACTCGAGGGTGAAATAACAAGAATATTACAAGCTTTCGAGTACCGAAATCAGCCGGCTCATGCTTCACACAACTTTCAAGACATATAGCAAATTAGTATATTACAAGACTTGGGTTTACACACCCCAAAAAGATAAAAACGTATAACCATACTTATATTACAACCCATGGTGACATGACCAAATCAGCCCTCAAAATCTCCTGAAAATATACAACACAAATATCATGTACAAGTCCCAAGATTTAGACAAACTATATATGCCTATATGCAAATGTGATCTTCCTTAAGGCTTTCAAAATCTCCATCTTCAATGGCCAGCTTCAAGCATCATCACGAAAAGCCCCTACGATAGAAACAACTATCGCTAAGCATATAGCTTAGTGGTGTAAAAACTATAGGTTTGGAGCCCTCAAATTCGACAAGTTATCATTCTCAAGTCAAGGGCAGCACGATCAAAACAAAATCAATAAATCAAGTTGATACGCTCAAATTACACCTCCCTAAAGAAGTATAAGCGATCGTTATCTAGTAAAGAACCCAACTTTGTAGGTTGGGGTCGATCCCACGAGGAAAATGGTTTAGACTTTACTTTAACCAACAATTATATTCAATTAGCCAAAGTACTTCCAGAAACAAGAAATAAAATGGGGGGATTTGTGAAACAAATTGTAAGAATTTAGTAAGTAATCAATAATCAAAAGTCAATTTCGGTTGTTATCAAGATGAGAAAATTAACTAGGGTAT
>JAJOOD010003577.1:0-38388 GCA_029582525.1 Solanum tacnaense
TGCTTTGTTCAGTTATATGTTATTTCAGCTTTACTCTATCCTGCATGCTCAGTACCTTTCAAGTACTGACGCATACGTGCGCTACATCTTCTCGTGATGTAGGTTCAGGTTCTCAGCATCCAGATCACGCTTAGATCGATTCCTGATCTTCAGTTCAGCAGCATCAGTGGTGAGTCCTCATTCTTCAAGGACTAATGACATGTTTATCTTTATCGCTTTTAGTCTTCAGTTTCAGTTTTGCTAGATCTAGTTGGGGCATGTCCCAACATATCTAGTCAGTTTAGAGGCTTATTTCAGACATAGTTAGATTCAGCTTAGTGTTGAGTTAATATCTTCTTTGTATTAAACTCATCAGTTTTCATATATCTCAGATATAGTATATGGGTATTCCCCATCATTTCAGACTTACTTTATGATTTAGCTTCCGCATCAGTTATTATTATCTTTAGTATGCTCATGATCATGCCAGCAGGGTTAGCTTGGAATCACTTGTGGTCCTAGGTCCCGTCTCCGCGTCTTGGGGGTAGCTTGGGGAGTGACAATGCCAAATTTGCTCTAATATTTAATACATAAAAATCTCAACTCATTTAATTATTATAACGTCAAAGTTAGGCACATATAATTTAAACAACTTTATAACATTAGAATCGTGTCTTATGTAATTGCGAAATCAAATCATACAAGCAAAATCAAGTGTTACCTTTTGTGAAAATTAATTCACAAAAAAAAGAACACAATAGGAACCACGAATTTAGAACCACGAAAGCAAACCTAGAACTCAACTTTTATCATGTTGTGTTTTTCTTTTGTCTTTTATCGTTTTCTTCTATGTGTTTTTTTGTGTGTGTAGGTATGTGAGTATATGGTGTTATTTTTTTGCGGCGTCACTAGAGAGAAATAATGTGAGGTTGTTTTCATTTTTTTTCCTTTTGTTGTATTGTATGTTTTGGTAGTATATACGTTGATTGTGTTTTGTGAGGGAGTATTGTTTGCTAATCGTTTATTTTTCCTTTTCCATAAATGTTTCCCCCTTTTTCTTTTCTTTCTCTTTTGTTGATCTAGGTAGTGAGATTTAAGGGGTAAGGGAGAGTCGGTAGAGATATAGGAAGGAAGTAGGGGTAGTGTAAGTGTAGTGGGGTAGTTTTAAGATAAGTTATGTCACGACCCAATTCCTCGAGTCATGATGGCGCCTACTATAACCCACAAGTAGGAAAGGCAACCCGTATCCCGACACTACAAGTAATGGGATTGAGGGCAGAAAACTAAACTCAAACTAAAACAATAACATAAATAACTGAATCATATATGAAGAAGCGGAAGCAAGCCAAAATATATATACAAATAATAGATCCCTTCCAGAGCCTAGAAGTCACATGTACAGAGCTACTAAAAAAATGAGTACAAGTCCCAAAAGTGGACCACAGAAACAAGACTGTCTCAAAAAGCAAAAGACAAGTCAATATATATAGATGGAGACTAGAATAACACAAAACACCAAGTGCTCAACCCCATCTCCAGATCAAACTGTTGCAGGCTCGATGTCAACGCTGGTAGTTGGTGTTGGGACCTGCATCACAAAAACAGATGTTGAGTCTAGTATGAGTACCAAAACAACAGGTACCCTATAGGCCTCATAAGCTGACTGAGCAAGAAAACAAAAAGTAATATGAAATGCAAGAATCTAAAAAACTACCAAAAACATGAACGAGAAATCTAACAGGTATGCACATGAGTGTACTAACACACAAAGAAGAGGAGAATAACTATATCCGACCAGGTTCCCATAAACCCTATGGGTACACTCGTGCTCAAGCAAAAAGTAAAACCAGAGAGAACTCCCATAAGACCGACAGATACAATGAAGAGTTTAGAATGAAACAAGAGAATCCAACGAAGTTTCTAAGATTTTCATAATTTTTTGAGGACTCGAACCGACCAATCCATATGCCTGAAGCTCATCTAGAACTGATAGGGGTTAAGGACTTGAATAGAATTGAAGATTGAGGATCAAGGACATGAAGAAGTAACCAATGACTTGAACCAATGTTAAGGGTAATCCTGGACTTCAACCATGTATAAATATGACGAAGAACTTGAACCGAGGTAAGAGTAGTTATGGAATTGAACCAAGTTGTAGGAGTGGTCGACTTGAACCACGACTCCAAATGACGGTGGACTTGAACCACGACTGAAGAAAGCCAGGACTTGAACCACGCTCGGCGGACTAAATTTGGGGACTTGAACCACGAATAGAGGTGAATTGGCTAGAAATAGGATCAGCGACCCACTAAGCATAACATGGAGTACCCCCAATAAGAGTGTCATAAATAAATCACTCAAGATCGAACCATATCCAACTAGAATTGACGAGTAGCTTCCACACCAAAAATTAGAGACACCAGAACAATTAGAAATACGAGATTTATGGACATATGGTTCCAAGAGTAGTGTTACTGCCTAACTAAGGCCCATATTATCAGAACTCAGGTCTGCTACATCAATCTACCGGGAGCTAAGTCGTTCGAAGTGATGTTGGGGAGATTACAAGGCCTAACGGCTCCAAAAGGACGCAAGTCTATGGAAATCACTAGCCTAAGACTAGACTAAGGCTAAACATGCTCCAACAATATTCGCAAATCACAAAAAAGGCATACCACAAGGTGAGGATGGTAAACAAATACAATCATCATGCTTCAACCGCCGAGAACACCTGAAAATAAGCCTACGACATGGGTTCTAGGAATTTAAAATGATTAACCACCAATTCAACCTCAAATTCATACAAATCAACATACAATTACTTAATCATGCTCAGTCTAAGGAGAGGGAAGTCGTAGCGTACTTGTAGGCCGACCGTGCGCGCTCCAAATCACGTTGCCAGAGCTTTTCCCTTCCATACAGCCTCAGAACGCTGCCACACTATCAAAAATAGAATCATAACGTCAATACGGTCATTTTGGCACCAATATTGCATTTTTCAAAGACGGACTCAAAATTGGGTCTAAAATGGGATTGTGGGACCCACACCAAGAATCTGAAAATTGACTCCGTGAAAAGGTTCATTTTACCTCCGCGAACTTGTGTGCCAAAACGGAAAACCATTCAGGGCTTGGAACTGCCTGTAATCAGCCCATGCTTTTAAATCATCATTAAAGCTAAAAAAGGAGAGAGGACAACAACTAAAATTTGAAAATTACCTCAAACGTAGCCACGCAATTTCGAGCAACCCAACCTTTGAATCACCAAAAAAGGAACTAAAATGAGAGAGAAATCGTGTTTCAAAAATAAGGGATGAATGCTGATTCTTGGCTTTAAATAATGGCAAATCTGGTTGCTAAAAGGACTTTGGCTTTAAATAATGGCAAATCTGGTTGCTAAAAGGACTTATGTTCGCTAAAAAGGACGTTTTCTGGTTTCTATATTTTACAAAGTCTTTGAACGGATCATCGAGATTCATTCGGGACCCGATAAAAATAAACAAAATATGCTACCCCACTAAATTCGACATTCTGGAGTCAATGGAGTTGTCGAATTTCCGTAAAGAGATTGGTATGACAGAAATACCTCATCGAGACCCATTAGACCTAAAACTCAACTTTTCTCCTAAACACCCAAAAAAAAAAAACAAGATATCAAGACTCAAACAAAAGGTCCTACTAGACAAAATTCAACATTCCAGACTAATGGTGCTAACAAAATTCTCATACGACAACTAATTCTCTAAATGTCGACCAAAGTCAACTCTAGGCCTTTAAGCTTTCCAACATCTCATCTAAGTGCTCAAACTCACATCAGAAGACTTAGGAGCTGAACTAAAAGTCCTTCTAGACCAAACTCAATGTTTCGGAGCTAACATTGCTGACTGAATTTCAATCCAAGCACGTTTCCCAAGAATGTTTGCCAAGGTCAAACATAGGTCAAAGCTTAAAAGCTAAAATGTCTAATTGCACCAAATCGCGTCAAAAGACTCGAGATTTGAACCGACCATTCTGGAGGTGATGGAACCGTCAGAATTATATTCAGATGTTGTTTACCTAACGTTTTGACTAAAGTCAACTTTTGAAGTTTCAAAAGCTCCAAAACAGGGGAACTAACATAAAACCCAAACGAACGACCAGGCAATCGAACAATCAAGTGCCAGCAAGTCATAAATGACTTCGGGTCGCTATAGGAATGCTCTAAACGATGAAAAGAAGGCATTAAGGTAAAAATTGACTAGGAGGGTCATTACAAGTTATTATTATTTTAAATATATATATATATATATATAAATATAATATTAAAAATATCAGTTAACTATTTTGAACTAATAAAAATGTAAAAAATTAAAATAACTAGAACTAAAAATATTTAAGAGAATTCTAACTTATTTGTTCAAAACCAAAATTGGAAATAAAATCATATACTTTCCGTAAAGGTTTCTTTTCTTTCTTAAAAAAAATAAAACTTACAGTAAATGTCATTTATTTTTTTTGTTATTTTCAAATCTTTTAAAATAAACTTAATAAAATATGATAAAAATAAACTATTTAATTTGGATCTAAAAGAAATATTTAAGTAATAAAAAATGGTGTAAAACTTTAGGTTTGGTCAAAAATCAGGTGTTCACAGGATGCCCATCTTAGCTAGGGATGATGAAGAGTTTTCAACCAAAGAAGTGAACAATTGTGCCTGGTTTTTGGCCTACTATTTATTCAAAAAAAAAAATAGATCAAGAAAATGAATGTGACCAAGCCCTAGCTTTGGGCAGCCTACATATCTCAGGTTGTAAAAGAATCAAGTCACATGTAGTTCAAGTGGGTGCAGAGATGGAAAATGGGTTGAAGAGTAGAGTGATGTCCTGTCGAGATTCCGATTTATGGCTCTTGTTATTACAACGAAAATGATAAACCTAAAAAGAAAGAATACAAAAATCGTATCTTCTCTAGATTTCTTAAATATCTTCCTTCAAGTCTTCCTTTGGATCTTTAGTTATCACATCGCCTTCTTCTGGCGAGCACCTTTATCTCAAAATTAGATCTTGAAGTTAGGATTTGGTCAAACTTTAACTTGAAACTTTGATTGAGTTGTTGACACTCCCCCAAATGACACTTTGTATAATATTGTTAAATGTTTTCTCTTGAATGTTGTGAAGATGAATCTTGAAATTGTCAAGTCCCAGGGGTACACCCTATATCTAACATGATGTAGAGGATCCCGAGAGGCCCATACAAGCCACTTAGCATTCATAACATAACATATAGAATCAAAAGATAAAGACAACATTTCAAGTCCAATAGTTTTATAAGAGTAAAGCGGAAGTATAAACACTTGTCTCATTAGCCATCTAGTACAATCAAATGAAATTGGGCCTAGCACAGACCTCATCTCAAAAACTGAATGTATAAAATAAATTAAAATCAATGAAAATCAATCCTTGAAGCATGAGGACTCACCAAACTTCGGAAATCTTGCAAATCAACCTCTAGCCTAGAAACTGAGAACCATGACAATCGGACCCTACATTTGGGGAAATGTAGGCAAGAGTATGTGTTAGTACAAAATATGTACCAAGTATGATAGTCATGCATATAAACATTTAAAACATGATAAAGAGGGACATTTCAAAGAGCAAGCAATGATCAAGCTAAACACATGCATCTTGAGAGTTAGAAACCATAAGTAATGAAACCATAATCAATGTAAGTGAACATCATCTTAAAACATACTTACGATACTTCATTGAAGTAATCTTTGTTAATCATAACTTTGCTTAATTGTGAGAAGTAGCCTTAACCGACATACAAGACCATGCAAGCTATCAACATGGAATCCGGTGTCTCCCACACCGAAAAAGGTTGTCCTACTTGCCAAGGAAGGACCATGAACTTCTAGCTATTGTGGATCCACTAGCTAAAGTCTATTTAGAAAATCATCATATTGGGCCACATAGGAAAGGGATAAGGAGATTGCTTCTAGAAACCCAACCTCTACTAACGGGATAGATTCCATCTCAATATCCTCTCGGTACTAAGTATGATTCCCACGAAGTAGTTATTAATCTTAACTTGGTCTCATTTTCCATGGAAGGGCACGTAATCTTGCAAATCCAAGCTAATTCATAGTATCATCCATGGAAAGGTACAATTAAGTAATGAATCCAAGCTACAAACATCATAGGATAGCTCGTTAGACCATATGTGCGAAAGTCTTTCACCGTCCATGATCTTTTCATAAAAGCTCTTAAAATCTTTGATTCATATATTAGTTGAGCACACCTTTTAACACTACAACTCTTTTATGTGAGAATGTCCTTTCACAATTCATGCTTTAATGTGTTTATGAGAAATCCTTTCAACAACACAACAACTATCATCATCATTTATGTTTCACTCTTAAAGCATCCTAAAAAAATTGACATAAATTTCATAAGACATGCTTAATTTCATCATCTCATCTTTCATAATTCAAAACCCACATCATATAATCATAATTGGAAAACATGGGATTTACATGGGTTCATGGGAAATCATCATATAATCATAGTATTTCGTCAATTCATGCATAAGAGATCATAATTCAATCATTTAAATTAACATTGAAGAGAACCAATGGCATTGAAGAAAACCCTAACTCAATTGGGGATTTCTAACTTTGAAAATAGGAGAATTTGAGAACTCTATGAATGATAGGGATCCATGGATGAAAACTATCATACCTTGCTATCAAAGACTAAAATAAGTTGAAGAATGGAGGCTTGACCTTGAACCCAGGCTTGAATCTTCTTCTTCTTCTAACTTTTAGAGGAAGAAATATCATTGGGAGAGAAAGACTCAACTTCTTTTGGAATTTTAAGAGAATGAGAATGGGTAAAATGACATAGTATCAATACAAATAATAGGAAAAGACCCAACTGCCCCTAACTTACAGCTGATGCGAATCTCGAAATGGAGGCCCATATGAGTCGTCTACGTATCTACGAGCCGTCTAGGAAGTCGTGGTCCCTAGACTAGCGGCTAGGCAAGCCCTCATTCCCCACATGCCAACCTTCACGAGTCGTCTAGCCTTTCACGACCTGTCTAGGGGATTGTGGTAGGAGGCTGCCTTGGGGAGCATACTGCCTACTCCTTCACGGGCACCACCACGAGTCATGGTGCCCTTCACGAGGCGTCTAAAGTCTGGTGGGAGGAGAACCTATCTTGGACACCTACTGGGAAAGGGAAGCTCCACGAGCACCACCACAAGGTGTGGTGCACTTCACGGCCCCTGAGGGGCTCCATAACGAGTGTCTTGGCTCAATGTAGGGCTGGTGACCTCCCCCTCAACTCTCTATTCTAGGTTCCTTGATTCAGGGGTGTTACATTATCTCCCCCTTGGGGACATTCTTTCTCTAATGGGATTCTAGACATCATATGAAAGAAAAGAACTCAAAACTAGCAGCACATCATGCATGCAATCAGAGAAATGCACATATCTGAGGAAGAAACATCAACTCCAAGCTAAAACCTGTTCAAAACATCATATCGTGTAGTCTATATGCAATTCATAATCAAATGCACATAAATATGTAGAAATCAATCAAATTGACTCATTTTCTCAAAACTTAAGCTTTTTCATGAACTTTCATAAATGAGGAAATCATGGGAATATCTAAGACACATGACACCAAAAGAGTAAACCATAAGGAACTCAAAACCTCAAGCTAGAGTAGGAGTAGAAGGAAAGAGATGAGGATATCGGGACATCATATCGGCCTCGGCCTCCCAAGTAGCACCCTCAACTTTCACAGAAGCAACTTCTTTATTTCTCAACTTCTTGACTTGCTGGTCTAAAATCTCAACCGCAACTTTTTCATAGGAAAGTTTTTCCTTGAATCTCAAACCTTCTAAGGGAACTATGGACATCGGATCACCAACACATTTCTTCAACATAGAGATATGGAAAACCGGATGCACCAATGCCAACTCATTAGGCAATTCAAGTTCATAAACAACCTTACCAACACGCCTCAAAATCTGATGTAGGACTACATAACATGGACTAAGCTTCCATTTCTTACTAAACCTCATTAAACCATTTATGGGTGAAATTTTCAAGTAAACCCAATTATGAATGTCAAACTCAAATCTCTTCTGATAATATTGGAAAATGACTTTTGCCGGCTTTGAGCCGTTTTCAACCTCTCTCTAATAAGTGGAACCTTTTCCATAACATTATGTACCAACTCATGACCTATTAGGGCAACCTCACCCACTTCAAACCAACCTATGAGAGATCTACACCTCCTACCATACAAGGGCTCAAATGGAGCCATGTTAATACTTGAGTGATAACTATTGTTATATGCAAACTCAATCAAAGGCAAATGATCATCCCAATTATCCTAGAAGTTAATCACACTAGCTCTCAAAATATCTTCCAAAGTCATGATAGCACGCTCCGCTTGCCCTTCACTTTGGGGAAGAAAGGTCGTACTAATCTTAACATGAGTACCAAGAACCTTTTGGAAAGATTTTCAAAAATGAGAAGTGAATTGAGTACCACAAACGGAGATAATGAACAAAGGCACTCCATAGAACTTCACCATTTCCCTCAAGTACAACTTATCATAGTCCTCCGCTGAATAAGAAACCTTGACGGGGACGAAATGAGCCAATTTTTTCATTTGATCTACTATAACACAAATCGAGTCATGTTGGCGCCGGGTGCGAGGCAAACCAACAACAAAGTCCATATTCACATCTTCCCACTTCCAAGTTGGAATGCTAATGTCTTGGGATAAACTTCCCGGTTTCTAATTCTCAACTTTCACTTGTTGACAATTAAGACATTTAGCCATAAACTCCGTGATAACCTTCTTCGTCCCATTCCACTAATAGATCTCTCACAAATAACGGTACATCTTGGTGGCTACTGAGTGAATGGAATATCGAGAACTATGGGTTTCTTACAAGATGTGCTACCTCAAGTAAGCAACATTATGGACACACAACCGACCTTGATATCAAAGGACACCATCTCCTCCTTAGAAGAAAGACTCTACAAAATTTTTAAGCAGTACTTTCTTTAATTAAATCAAGTTTGGATCAAGACCTTGCTCAGCTTTCACATTCACCAGAAAAGATGATTTTGAACCATTGTGAACTATAACACCACCCTTGGTAGCACTACAAGAATTCGGATGTATTGTGACGACATTTAGTGGCGACTCTATGTGTTGCAACAAAAGTTACATTTTCAGTGGTAACATATGAAGCCGCTACAAAATATAAAAATTTAGTGGCGTGTTATGTTAGGTCGCTTCTAATAGATGTCACTAATTCTCAATTATCAATTCCCGCTATAAGTAAAATTTTTGGCTCCAACCTTTTAGTGGCGACTTGTAAATTGTCGCTAGTAAATGTCTTTTCAGGCGACTTGGTCGCCCCTATTAGTCTATTAATAATTTAATTTTAAAACAAAACAAAACAAAACAAATAGAAGCTTATCAATGGTCTTTCTTCTTATTCCTCCACCTCTCTAGAAATCTTTTATCCCTTCTCTCTTAAGGTTCTTCAACTTTAAATCTCCTAATCGAAGCAATCCCATAGATCATTGTGAGGGTTTAAATTACTCCCAGTTACTTCAAACGTGAGCCATATTTTAGAGACCCAGAAGCCCTAATTAAAAATTGGGATCCATCAGGTATATTTTTCAAGCTCAAATTCTTTTCAAGTAGGTATATATATATATATATATATATATAGATTTCACTTTCCATTCTTTATCCCATTCAAAAATATATAGAAATTGAAGGTTTTGAAGCTGCTAAAAGTTTTTCAGTGGTATATGTATTTTTTCAGATTTCAAGTTCAGGGTTGAAAATCACTGGGAGGGTTTGAAGCGGTTAGAAGTTTCAATGTTTTGAAGGTATAACTCTTGTTTATCCCTATTTTTATTTTTTTGTACTTTGTGGATTTCGGTCTTGACAGTCGTTTCTTAATTTTTTTCTTACTCTGCGTATGCTAAAAGTTTCCTTTTGCAATTTTACACCCTTTTATGTTGTTATTGTGATTGCATGTTTCCAGTGCATTGAATATCTTGAATCCAATGATTTATGCAGAGAACATAGCTCCTTTTAGGTTAAAATTACCTAAGTTTTTAGTTTTGAAGATGTATTCTATTAGTTTTGAATTATTGAGTTATAAGAAAGTTATAAAATTCTTTAATCTGCAGAACATGCGCATTTTTTCTTAAAAGAGAGTTGGGTAAAACTAGTTTTAACTTTCCTACTTTATTTCCTTAGGAGGATGGTTTACTTTTCAGCCCAATATACTACTCTTTGGACTTTTTGTGTGTATGTGTAGAATGGTCAATATGAAGGTTACATTGAATGGTTGTATTTCCCTTCGTTAAGAAACAATATGTAACAACCATCCAAACAAAGTGAAGTCACTTGATATTTCATATGAGTCTCATCTAGTTAATCATTAGTTTTAGGGGCATTTTAAAACCAAAATAAAACTTTAAAGAATATTTTTGATCCAATATGAAATCAAATTCGATAGGTAAGGAGCATTTCACTTAAAACTCATTAAAAAAATAAGTCATTAAGATAAACTAGTTGAAGCAAGAATGTAAGAGGTGGTTAGGAGTCTACTGCCCAACAAGAAACCAACTACAAATAAAATGCTTCTATCTTTAGCATGTATATGAATATGTAATACATACTAGATGGATAAACTCACTATTCTTCGGTATATCCATCATTTGTATATTTTTTTCTATCCTTTAATTTTTATTGTGTTTATATCTTCAGTGAATAACAACAGTTTTTGTTCTTACTTTGAACTGAAACCGGGTCAACAATGACATTTCTTGGGAAGAACTTTTTAAGCCCATATTGTTTCTTATGTAGTGATAGAGCAGTTAAAATCTTTAATTTTATGGGTCTGCACTTCTTTTTACATTTTTCTATTGAGTCGATGTAACTCTTTCCGTGTCATTGTTTAGCAATCTTTTCCTTGAACTAACAAAAGAGGTTCAATATACGTACAAGGACATTCTTATCATGGTGTTTGGTCTGCTCGAATTGGTTTACCTTTCTTGTTCTCTGCTTCACCTCTCTAAGGAGTTATGAAAATTGTTTGTGAGCTTTACATCTTAGTAATCTTCTATTGAGGGTGTCACTTATAGAGTCATTTGTTGAAGAGTGTACAATTTTTGTTGACCTTGTGCTATAAACTAACTATGAAAATCAGGAAGAGAAGGAATGCGGAACAAAGTTACTATAACTCCAAAAATCTCAAACATATGGTTCTTAACCCCAAATGGCATCTTTAGTACAAAGACTGCCATTAATCGAGGCAAGCTTCTCATATCACGACCTCCATAGCCATTTATTCAATAGATGTGTTTAAAACTGTTATCATTTCATTGTACTATTGTTTCACTTGTTGTAAATATACCTAATTTAGGGATGTAAGTTTAACTCACAATGCACTAAAATAATTGAGACCCCACATCGTCCTTGCTTAATATCATGGGGGAGACTTAAAAACCATGAAACACACTTCTTACCTGTTATCTATCAAGTTTCAAAACTTTTTATTAATTTGTCAAAATCGTCTAGTTTTGGTACACAAAGTCCTCTGATTTTCAACCTTAATTATTCACTCTATGTGCACATTACATACTCTTCTGCTCTACCTCTTACTGTATCTGTTTCCTAGACAATGAGAATGCCAATGCTTTTTTTTGTCTTCATTTGGTACTACATTACCAATTTTAGAGTTTAAGATTGATTTGGGCATAATATGTTCTGAGAAATGTAGATAATCTGAGCTTCTTGCAGGTATGGAGAACAAATACAAGTTATATTGTTCAGCATGGAGTTTAAGATTATTTGGAATAATTAGGCTACTTTAACTTTGACATCTCCTAGCTATTGCATTTTGTTAGGTGGAATTAGAAAAGCTTAGACTTGTCATTAAATTTAGACTAGTAACATGGACATTGTTATGGCTAATCAGGTTAATGTTAATACAGATGAAATTTATATTGCTAATGAAGGCTTGGATTTGGGGCATATTTAGGGATAGTGATGGTAACAAGATTTTTGCCTTCCTCATTGTTCATTGTGTAAGCAATAACAAAGTTGAGAATTAAGCTGCAAGATATGGTGTAGGTAGAATGGTTTTCGAAGATTTCATTTGGAATTAGACTCCCTTGTTATAGCCAATATGTTGATCAGAGGAGATACCAACAATCTGAATCTGAAGAAGATTATTACTGAAACTTCTCACATTATCAACATTGGCAATGCTTAGGTCTCTCGTTGCTTTTATAATCTTAATTTTGATCTTGACACTTCTCCTTTCTATTCTTATCTGATGTTGTGGGAAATACAAGGAATTGGATGAGATAAAACTAGGAGATGGAGGATAGGTTGTGGACGTTGCATTTTTCGAGGAGGTGGAAGTTCTGGAACGACGTCTCATCCACAAATACAACCAATAGGGATTACCGAGGCATCTCTAGAGGTAAAAATGTGTGATAAAATTCCTGAGATAAATATGAGTTAATATTCTGGTGCAAGTTTGAAAATACAAGTCTATTTTACGATTTTAGCATGCAGAACTGTGTATTTTATGAGTAATTTGTGTTTGCTTTTGATGTTTATAATATGGTGGAATTTGAATTTGTATTTGTATTTGTATTTGGATTCTAGCAGACTTTAGTATTCTACTGCTATTAGTGACTTTCACGAAGATGATTTTTAGTAATTTGAAGAGCTCGATCGTGTCTTGAATTTTGATCCTGATTAATTCAACTAATATGATAATATAGAAAATATATACACTATCGATGCATAACTCAAAATCATAGTTACTAATCTTCTTTTTAGCCTAAGCACATGCATCTTGGTTTTTTTCTAGATTTTTGTTGCCTGTTGAGACTAGTGTAGCATAAGGGATGAAATGACTAAGTGATCTGATGATGCATGCCACATTTTGATCTTCTCTAAGAGAATTAAAATGGGAGACAAAAAGATAGGAAATATTAAGGAAATGATCTTAAAATTATTAGATATTATGTGTTATCATAATCAAGTTTGAGCAGAGAAAAAAAGTTTCAGAAGATGGATGACTTGTAGTGAGGGTAAGACACTTAAATATAGTTGGAGGGAGAAGAGAGGAAGACGGAAAGATTATACTTTTTCTCCCAGCAACGATGACACGAGGTCCTCATGATATATTATTGTAAATCTTTTGGGCCTACATATGTAGGCTACAACATTTCTTTTTGAATTTCATTTTCTTGAAGGACTTAGTTGTGTTTGGAGCATGCGTAGGAATGGATTCATGACTAAAGATGAAAAAAGACACGCAAAAATTGCGAACATTGAATTTCATATTATTGTGGGATTTTACTGGGTATATTGTTGTTGAATCTCAGATTATGATTATTTTTGTTCATAAATTTGTGGATGACAAATGCATGTAAGAAAAAATGGGACTTGAATAATATACGAAAGAGAAGTGGTCTCAAAATATAGAATGGCATAGGGATATATAAAGTTACAAGAGAATATTATGGATTTTTAAAGACTTAATCGTTCTATGTCTACCTTTTTACTGTTAACATTAGATTATGAGAATTTCAAAGTGATTATGTTTTGTTTAATGACAGGAACGAGATTTTTAAACAATGGGGTTGGCCAAAGCTTGAAGGTGTGCAATGAATAGTTTTTATCGTTTGTATACACATACAATGTCACCTTTAGTACTACGTAGTATGCAGTTAACTTTCTAGGATGGAAGTACTTATACTATTCTATTCGGCTTGAGAATTCTTTTGAAGTTTGTAAAATACTATTGGTTGCTTTTAATGGTTATATATTAATTTTAGAGAACTGAAAAAATAAATAGAATTTGTATCTAATGATTTCATAGTTATTGGAGTGACTATCGTTAGTGCTAAAAGGTAAAATTTACCACAAATAATATACTAGATTTGTGGCGATTACTTTTGTTGCTAAACGTCCTTTTTAGTAGCGACATCGAAGTTGCTACTAATTGTTTATTAGTTCTGTGGCGATAAGAGCCGCAACGAATATTAAGTTTTAGCAACCAGATAAAAGTTGCCACTGATTAGATTTAACTTTTGTGGCGACATGAGTCGCCGCTAACATTAATTTTTAGTAGCAAGATAAAGTTGCCACTAATTAGATATGTCTTTTGTTGCGACAAGGTCGCCACTAAAATTATCACTTCAGTAGCGACTTGACAAAAAAATTGTGTAATTAACATATATTTGTGGCGTGCAAGTTCATTATTTGTGGCAATTAGTATCGCCACAAAAAGGGTATGTATAGTGGCGAGGCTCAATTGTCGTCACAAATAACCTTTAGTTATGGAAGTACTAGCCACGGCTCAATTGTCGCCACAATATGGTTATTGTGGTGACTTTTGGGGTATTTGTAGCGACTTTTGTTGCCACAATAAGTAAGGTTTCTTGTAGTGTAGAGTCTACTAACTGAACACCCAACCGGGACAATCTATGAAAATCTCAAACCAAAACTTTTCTATCATCCTCAATATGAGCAACACTACCCATAGACAATCGACTAAGAGCATCTGTCACTACATTGGCCTTACCGGGGTGATAGAGAACACTCATATATAATCCTCTAATAACTCAAGCCAAAACCTTTTGTGGAGATTTAGATCCTTCTTATTAAAGACATATTGTAATGTGGTTGGTAAACCCATCCACTTGAACACCATACAGATAATGCCTCAAAATCTTTAAGGAAAAACAACCGCTGCTAGTTCAAGGTCATGGTTAGGATAATTCTTTTCATGAATCTTAAGTTGCCTTGAAGCATAGGCAATGACTTTCCCATTTTCCATAAGTACACATTCTAGCCTAATTCTCGAGGCATCACAATAAACAACAAAACCATTTGTCCCTTCCGATAAAGTCAACACTGGAATGGAAGTAAGTCTATCCTTCAATTCCTGAAAAATCTTTTCACACGCTTTAAACCATATGAACTTAGCCTTCTTTTGGGTCAATTTTGTCAATGGAGAGGCAATAGAAGAAAACCCCTTAACAAACCTTCTGTAATAACCAGCCAAACCCAAGAAACTTCTAATATCCAAAGGGGATAGAGGTCTAAGCCAACTCTTGACCACATCCGTCTTCTTAGGATCTACCTCAATACCCTTGCTTGAGACAACATGACCAAGAAAAGTCACAGACCTTAGCAAAAACTCACATTTTCTAAACTTTGCTAAGTATTTTTGTTTCTTGAGAATTTACAACACAATCCTCGAATGACTGATGTGATCATCCTCATTTCTCTAATAGATTAATATATCATCAATCAACACTATCAGAAACATATCAAGATATTGTCTAAACACTCTATTGATTAAATCCATAAATGTCATCGGAGCATTAGTCAAACCAAAAGATATCACCGAAAACTCAAAATGACCATATCGGGTCCTAAAAACCATATTTGGAATATCTTCATCCTTCACCCTCTATTAGTGATACCCGACCGAAGGTCAATCTTGGAGAACTAGCTTTCCCCTTGAAGTTGGTGAAACAAGTCATCTATCCATGGGAGAGGATACTTATTCTTAACCGTAACCGTATTCAGTTGCTAGTAGTCTATACATATTTGGCGAGAACCATCCTTCTTTCTAACAAACAAGACTCGAGCACCCCATGGAGATATTTTCAGTCGGATGAAATACTTATCCAACAAGTCTTTTAATTTCTCTTTCAATTCCTTAAGCTTTGCTGGAGCCATTCGGTAAGGAGGAATAGAAATATGTTGCGTATCTAGGAGAAAGTCAATACGAAAGTCTATTTCCCTTTTGAGAGAAATGCTGGGTAGATCATCTGGGAACACTTCCGGAAACTCATTAACAATGGGGGCCGACTCAAGAGTAGGGGTTTCAGAATCTACATCCCTCACCCTAACTAGATGGTAAATGCAATCCTTAGCAATCATCTTTCTATCTTTAATACAAGAGAAAAGCTGACCCTTAGGTGTAGAATTTCCTCCATTACACTCTAGGATGGGCTTATTTGGAAACTGGAACTTGACCTACACTTGTTCTACAATCAATATAAGCATAACATGAATGTAGCCAATCCATACCAATGATAACATAAAAATCTAGCATATCAAGCTCCACCAAATAAACAAGAGTAACTCTCTAGGAAAACGAAACAAGTTATTTTCTATAGACCCTCTTAGCCACAACAAAATCACCAAGATGGTAGAGACAGAAAAGGGATCTAACAACACATCCGGAAGAATATAAAACTTCATAGCCATATATGGTGTCACAAAAGACAAGGTAGCACTAGGATTAAGTAAAGAATAAACATCAAGTTAGAAGACTTTCAACATACCGGTAACAACATCGAGTGAAGCCTGACCATAGGTGGAAGATTAGGGAAGCCTGACCAAGTGTGGAACCACAGAGGCATCGACGGACCGTAGGTCGACCCATGGGCCGTCCTACACATCTGTCGATTGAAGATCAGAAAGTTGATGTTCCAGTACCTGATTTTATTTTCTAATTATTGGACTACAGAAGGGGACCTATGGACCGTAGGTCGATCCACGGTCCGTAGGTTATGCCATCGACACAAGTCACATTTGAGTAGTTTTATTTCCTTATATTGTTTCATATTTAAATTAGGATTGGTTTTCTATAAATATGAGTTGTAATCCTCGTTTTTAGAGGTTAGACATTATTGTAAACTTCTAGTTTTTGTTCTTTGGGAATTAAGTTGCAAACTTTTAGCAATTAAATTTCCCGATTTCATTTTCGACAATTTTCACTTTGAATTTAATTCAAGATTTGGATTTTCATTTATTCTCATTGTAAGTTCATGAATTCTTCTAAACTAATTATGAATTGTGAACTATCAAACATGAGTAACTAAATCCACAATTAGGGTTGTGGGAACCATGAGCAATTAACAAAGTAGGAATAAGAATTAAGTAATTCTTGAATAGTGTTATACATGTATTGTTAATCCTTTCGTTTAAAAGTCTTTTGAACGAGTGCGCGCATTAGAACTTACCTCGTTCTTACTTGTCAGACCAAGGAGGTAATGAATGAGAAAAAGGATTAAACAACAGAGATTTAGTGGATGCTATCTAATAGTCTAAGGTCAATTGGATTTAGGGTGAAAACTAAACCATACATTGATGTGATCATTAATTTGGGGTAAAAGGTAAGGGTTAGTAAAACATACACCTGTAGCCGGACCAAGGTGTGTGGTTAAATTCCCTATTTGAGGACTAATCACTTAGTGATACCCAACTTACCAACTTTGCATGTTAAACACTAGGAAAGGATTACTATTATTAGGATTACTGCGTTAAGAGCTTGTGAAGAATACATATGCCCTAGTTTCCTTCTCATATTGATAAGCCAAAGTCAGCATTTTGTTTACTTGTTACTTGAGTATTCAAATTTGTTACCTTCTTACAAAACTCCCCCTGTTTACTTTTCTCAGAAATAGTTTGAATAAAAAGATATAATTTTTAGTTAAGTTTAAGTCTAAATCATATTCCTCGTGGGATCGACCCCAACCTACAAGTTAGGTTCTTTATTTGAAAATGATCGCTTATACTTTTTTAGGGAGGTGTAATTTGAGTGTATCAGTCAGCTTGGGTATCCATTCAAAAAATTTCGATATACGAACTAGAGTGTCGTAAAACATATCAAGTTTAAATATTTCCTTAGATATACTATATTTATCACAATCTGACTTGACAGAAAATTAAATAAAGAATGAGGACTTTGTGAACTTTTAGCTTTAAATATCTCATAAATATCATTCACCATGATTACATTAGATTAATGTAAAAGTCAAATGTTGATTTGAAAAGTCAACCTTAGAAAAGTGATTAAAATCTAGGAGTAAGACCATAAATGCATTTTCCTCATTATAATAAGTTACAAATATTAATCTAAATCAAAATTTGATATTGATAGTTTTCCCCCTCGAAAAAATATAATCGAAAAACTCTAGGGCTTTAAATCCACAACAATAGCATGTATACGTACCCATAACTTATTTCCCTAAAATGTCTATATCTCCAAGGATCATGATAGTTTATCTTTATTCCTTTTATATATGAAAAGTTTTTACTTCTATATAAAAGAAAATAGGGAATTTCATAATATATAACACAAATGAATCTGATTATGTAGAGTCATATATTACTTTTTTGTCACTTTATTATTTATTTTTCCTTAAATGTCGAGTTAATATAATTTTTTTGGTAACTAAAGGAATTTATTATTAAGTCGCAAATGAGTAAAAACAAAATTGTGAAGAAAATCATCATATTACCATTTTTATACTGGTCTTCATTTTTTTTCTATAAACGTTGGTTTTACTCTTAAAGAAGAAATACTATATAAAGGGCATCTTATTAAGTTGATAAACAACAACAAATACAATATAATTTGAAAGAAAAGATGGGAAAATTGAATAGTTTGATATTTTCAGTTCTCCTAGTTATGTTGATAGCATCAACAGGTTTGCTTCTTCTATCTACAAACATTGTTTGTTATATTAAAAATTCGCATAATAGTTTATTATATTTCACTAACTGATGAAGTGTGCAAATCATTATTTAAAGTTTCATATAACAATAAATCTATTTTAATTCTAGAAAATTCACAAATAATTAACTTATATTTCTTTTTCTTTCATATTTTATTATGTTACCTTACTTTAGAATATTTTGAAATAGATATGAAAAATATGCATAATGAAATTCCAATTTCAGGTTTATTTCAAGTAGATGGTTTGAACTGTTGCACCGACAATCACATTGGACATTTCATTCCTGGCAGCGAAGATGATACCAAATGTGATAATATTTGCAAGCAAAATTGTAAGGGAGGTCACTACAAAGTCATCGGCAAAACTCCTCCTAATCATTTTTGTCATTGTCTTTGTTAAAAAATCTTTGCAACCTTATTCTATATATGTGGTTGCTTTTACAAAAGAGTTATTGTTATGTTTCAGTATGCACATGTTAAAAATTCTATAATAAATTTCTAATTTTATGTTAAAAAAAGTAAGATCTTTAATTTATTTAGTTGGGTCATTTAATAGTTATTTTTATCTTTGCCTCTAGCTTCATTTTCAATATTATGATAATGAAGAGATAAATGGTCTATATTTTAATATAATATTCTCATATTATCCTAAAACCTAATTTTGACTTTGATATTTTCATTTTAGATCGCAATCAAAATTATCCCGACAAATCAAATTAAGATAAATAAAGTGATCCCCACATTGTTGATAAGAGCACTCATCCTTAACTAAATACTTCGAAATTGAGATACAAACAAATATTTTCTCAAATTTACTATGTTTATCAAAGACTTGAACTAAAATTTAATCTTAAGTATCTCAGATTATAGAAATTGAGTTTCGGAAGATCAATTACTTTTGGATGAAGACTCTCCAAAATTTTATAGGTAAAGTTAATGTAAAATTCAAATGTTGATTTGAAAACTTTAGCTAAGTGGTTTAAATGTTGGACTAATAAGTCCATCAGCGTATTCTCATCAAAGAAAAAAAAAAATCAAAACACTAACCTAATAATCAAAACACTGATCGTTTACCCCCCAAAATTTTGAATCCACAACAGTAACATGGATAGCAACTCATAACTCTTTTTCTTAAAATGTCCAACTCTCCAAGAATGTGATAATTTGTCTTAATTCATTTTATATATGAAAAGTTTTGGCTTCTATTGAAAAATAGGAAATTTCATAGTGCTTGTAACAAATGTTAAAGTGATAGAAAGTAAATTGCAATCACAAAAAAATATACATGAAGAAACATAATTTTATTGATATATAATAATTAGTACAAAATTGTTTATCTCTTGTATCTTCTCTCCTCAGAGTTTCGCCATTATTCGAGGGCTGTTAGTGGCGTATTTCTCGATTTATAGATAATTTGGGTTGATCCTTTATGAATATACCAAGAGTTTATGGGATATTCGAGATGCCTTTTAAGGGAAATACATTAACCTTTATATAGGCATGAACTAGGGTTTTAGGATTGAAAAGTCTCCAGAACCTAACTGAAGTTTAACACGTGTAGTATAGTCCTAATTGAAATTAAACACATTTTGTAGAGTCTCATAAAATTTTGATATTTACAAATACTATATAACAAAATGCATCCAATTAAGTGGAGTACTTAATACTATTTTACTTAATACTAACAAAATGCATCCAATTAATTTTATTACCAAGTTGAAAATGAGTCCATAAAAAAATTATTGATCGATGGACATCCCCAAATCATTAAACGTACTTTTCACTAGTCGTTATCTTTTATAAACTGATAAACTTTTAATGAAGGGTTACACTTTATATCTTTGATAACGTCACATTAAAAAGGGTGAAAAAATGTGAACTGTCATATAAAACATAACACAAGTTAACATGATACATATATTTAAGGAATTTATGATGAAGTAGCCCCAAGATACAAATCCAAAACAAACAATACAAGATATGAATTTTGATTATGACATATATGGTATCAAAGTTAGACTCTTGCAATAGGATCAATGACGGTAGGATTTTATCAGTGAGTACGTTAATATTCTATGATGGGGTGCTCATGATAAAGGTCAAGATGATGAGAGTGGACCAAATAGAATGATTGGCATTGTAATGAACCTAAAGTAATTTTTTGAAATTTTTATAAAATTACAATTTTACCCCTACCAATAGTTTCCTTCAGTCATGTTTGATCAGTTCATGAAGTTTGTTTTTAAAATTGATTGAAAAGTTATAGTTTTTGGAAGTTTTGACAATTTCATTTGATTCGAAGTATGATTTTAGGCCTAGGTGCAGTCTTGAGTGAATATTCATAATTCTCGAGGGTAGTTTGGTATATTTTTAGCTTTAAGTTAATTTATTATGACTTTCATGGATTTCGGGTCAAGGAGACCTTGTGGATAAGTATTGTAATGACCAAGAAGGTGATATTTAGAAACTTTCTTAAAATTATCATTTTACCCCTCTCTTTATTGACCCCAAGTAATTTCTGATTGGATTTTAGAATTTGATTTGAACATTGAGTTAAAAGTTGTGAATTATGGAAGTTTTTGAATTTAAAGGCCTGCAATAGTAGAAAAGCTTTGCACAAATCGTCTGTATTAGCCCGCAAGTCCCATAAAACTTTTGATCCCCGAAACTGATATATATCGGGTCCAACCCCTCACTGCCTCAATATTGGCTGGATGTACCTTAATACCCTCCTTGGACATCACGTGTCCAAAAAATGCCACATAATCAACCCAAAACTCACACTTTGAGAACTTGGCGTAGAGTTTCTCTTCTCTCAAATGTTGATCCTGATATCCCTTAGTCTTAGAGTACACCAAGATGTCGTCAATGAACTCTAACACAAATGAATCATAATAAGGTCGGAACAACCCGTTCATCAACTCGAAGAACGCTGCAGGGGCGTTAGTTAAACAAAAAGACATCACAAGAAACTTATAGTGCCCTCAATGAGTCCTAAATGTTGTCTTAGGGATATCCAATGCCCTAATCTTCAGTTGATGATAACCGAACCTTAAATCAATCTTAGAAAATAGACATGCACCTTGTAGCTTATCAAACAAATCATCGATACGAGGAAGAGGATACTTGTTATTCATTGCAACTTTTTTCAACTGTCAATAATCCATACACATCCTCATGGATCCATCCTTCTTCCTCACAAACAACAAAGGAGCGCCCCATGAGGAAACACTAGGGTGAATAAACCCCTTACTCAACAAATCTGGCAACTGATCCTTCAATTCATTCAACAGAGCTTGAGCCATACAATATGAAGCAACAGAGATGGGCTTGGTGCCAACTCCAAGACAATGGCAAAGTAAATATCCCTATCCGGATAAACACTTCGAAGATCAGTAGGAAACACATCTGAAAACTCATGAACTACAAGTATAGAATCCATGGGAGATGGCTTAACACTATTATCTCGAATTAAAGCCAAATAGGACAACTCCCTCTATCAACCAATGTCAGAGCTCGAATGAAGGAGATAACTTTGCTATGGTAAGAACCACTAGCACTTGCCCACTCAAATCTCATGACACCCGACATTGCTAAAGTCATGGTCTTAGCAAAGCAATCGAGAATAAATCAATAAATCACTCCAGTTCGAACCATATCCAACTAGAATTGACGAGTAGCTTCTATACCTAGAATCAGAGACACCAAAACAATCGGAAATAGGGGATTTATAGGCATATGGTTCCAAGAGCAGTGTTACTGCCTAGCTAAGGCCCACATTATCAGACTTAGCTACATCTGTCTACAGGGAGCAAAGTCGTCCGAAGCGACATCGGGGAGATTACAAGGCCTAACGGCTCCAAAAGGACGCTAGTCTATGGCAATCACTAGCCTAAGCCTAGAATAAGGCTAAACATGCTCCAAAAATATTTGCAAATCACAAATAAGGCACACCACAAGGTGAGGATTATCAATGATATGGATTCTAGGAATTAACAATGATTAACCACCAATTCAACCTCAAATTCATGCAAATCAACATATAATTACTTAATCATGCTCAGTCTAAGGAGAAGGAAGTCATAGCATACTTGTAGGCCAACCGTGCGCGCTCCAAATCATGTTGCCAGAGCTTTTCCTTTCTGTACATCCTCAGAACACTGCCACGCTTTCAAAAATAGAATCATAACGTCAATACGTCCATTTTGACACAAAAATCACATTTCTCGAAGATGGACTAGAATTGGGTCTAAAACGGGATCGTGGGACCTGCACCAAGAATCCCAAAATTGGTTCCGGGAAAAGGTTCATATTACTTCCCCAAACTTGTGTGCCAAAATGGAAAATAATTGGTGCTCAGAACTAATCGTAATCAGCTCATGCTTTTAAATTATCATTAAAGCTAGAAAAAATAGAGAGGACAACAGCTAAAACTCAAAAATTACCTCAAACAGAGGTCCCCCGAATGTACACGAGCTCTCCAATGCGTAGCCACGCAATTTCGAGCAACCCAACCTTTGAATAACAAAAAACGAAACTAGATTGAGAGAAAAATCGTGTTTCAAAAATGAGGGATGAATGTTGATTTTTGGCTTTAAATAATGGCAAATCTGGTTGCTAAAAGGACTTCTGTTCGCTAAAAAAGACATTTTCTGGTCGCTAAAAATCTACACCAAATATCATATTTTTTTCTATTTTTTTCAAAGTCTCCGAACGGACCCTCGAGATTCATTTGGGACCGGATAAAAGTAAACTACATATGTTGCCCCACTAAATTTGACATTCTGGACTCAATAGAGTTGTCGGATTTTCGTAAAGATATTGCTTTGATAGAAATACCTCCTCGGGACCCATTAGGCCTAAAACTCAACTTTTCGCCTAAACACCCAAAAATAAAAAAGAAGATATCAAGACTCAAACGAAAAGTCCTACTACACCAAATTCAGCATTTCGGACTAATGGCACTAACATAATTCTCATACGACAACTAATTCTCTGAATGTTGACCAAAGTTAAATCTAGGCCTTTAAGCTTTCCAACATTTCGTCTAAGTGCTCAAACTCACACAAGAAGCCTTAGGACCTGAACTAAAGGTCCTTCTAGACCAAACTCAACGTCCGAAGCTAACACCACTGCTTGAATTTTAATCCGAGCACATTTCCCAAGAATGTTGACCAAGGTCAAACATAGGTCAAAACTTAAAAGCTAAAACGCCTAATGGCACAAACTCGCGCAGAAAACCTCGGGATTTGAACCGACCATTTCAGAGCTGATGAAACCGTCAAAATTCCATTCTGAGGTTGTTTACCTAACGTTTTGACTAAAGTGAACTATTGAAGTTTCAAAAGCTCCAAAATAGGGGAATGGACATAAAACCCAAACGACTGACCATGCGACCGAACAATCAGGTGCCAGCAGGTCATAAATGACTTGAGGTCGCTATAGGAACACTCTAAACACCGAAAAGAAGGCATTAAGGCAAAGATGACTTGGAGGGTCATTACAAGTTATTATTATTTTTTATAAAAAAATATATATAAAAATATAATATTAAAAATATCAGTTAACTATTTTGAACTAATAAAAGGTAAAAAATTTAAATAGCTAGAACTTAAAATATTTAAGAGAATTCAAACTTATTTATAAAAACCAAAATTGGAAATAAAATCATATACTTTTCGTAAAGATTTCTTTTCTTTCTTAAAAAAAATAAAACTTATAGTAGATGTCATTTATTTTTTGGTTGTTTTCAAATCTTTTAAAATAAACTTAATAAAATACGATAAAAATAAAATATTTAATTTAGATCTAAAGGAAATATTTAAATAAAAAAAATGGCATAAAACTTTAGGTTTGGTAAAAAATTAGGTGTTCATAGGATGACCCTCTTTGCGGAGGAAAAGGAAGATGAAGAGTTTTCAACCAAAGAAGTGAACAATTGTGTCTATGTTTTGGCCTTCCATTTATTCAAAAAATATGAAAATAGATCAAGAAAATGAATGTGACCAAGCCCTAGCTTTGAGCAGCCTACATATCTCAGATTATAAAAGAATCAGGTCACGTGTAATTCAAGTGGGTGCAGATATGGAAAATAGGTTGGAGACTCGAGTGATTTATGGCTCCTGTTATTACATCGAAAATGATAAAACTAAAAAGGAAGAATACAAAATCGTATCTGCTCTATATTTCTTGAATATCTCCCTTCAAGTCTTCCTTTGGGTCTTCGGTTAGCACATCGCCTTCTTCTGTTGGGCACCTTAATCTCAAAATTAGATCTTGAAGGTAGGATTTGATCAAACTTTAACTTGAAACTTGGATGGAGTTGTTGACACTCCCCCAAATGACACTTTGTATAATATTGTTAAATGTTTTCTCTTAATTAGAATGTTGTGAAGATGAATCTGGAGATTGCCACGACCCAGGGGTACACCCTAGATATAACATGGTGTAGAGGACCCCGAGAGACCCCATACAAGCCAATTAACATTCATAACATAAGAAATAGAATCAAGAGATAAATACAACATTTCAAGTCCAAAAGTTTCATAAAAGTAAAGAGGAAGTCTAAACACTTGTCTAATTAGCCATTTAGTACAATAGAATGAAATTGGGCCTAGCGCATACATCATCCAAGAGAAATCAATGATCAAGCTAAACACATGCATCTTGAGAGTTAGAAACCATAAGTAATGAAACCATGATCAATGTAAGTGTACATCATCTTAAAGCATACTTACAATACTTCTTTGGAGTAACCTTGATTCATTACAATTTTCCTTAATTGTGGTAAGTAGACTTAACCGACATATAAGACCATGAGAGCTATCAACATGGAATCCGGTGTCTCCCACACCGAAAAGGGTTGTCCTACTTGCCAAGGAAGGCCATGAACTTCTAGCTATTGTGGATCCACTAGCTAATGTATATCTAGACAATCATACTATTGGGCCACTTAGGTAAGGGATAAGGATATTGCTTCTAGAAACCCAGCCTCTATTAATGGGAGAGATTCCATCTCAATATCCTCTCAATGCTAAGCATAAATCCTACAAAGTAGTTATTAATCTTAACTTGTTCTCATAATCCATGGAAAGGCATGTCATCTTGCCAATCCAAGCTAATTCATAATATTATCCATGGAAAGGTACAATTAAGTAACCAATCCAAGCTAGGGACATCGTAGGATAGCTCGTTAAGCTGTGTGTGCGAAAACCCTTCACCGTCCATGATCTTTTCATAATATCTCCTAAAATCTTTGATTCATAGATTAGTTGAGAAAACCTTTAACACTAAGACTCCTTTATGTGAGATTGTCCTTTCACAAATCATGCTTTAATGTGTTAATGAGAAATCCTTTCAACAACACAACAACTATCATCATCATTGATACTTCACTCTTAAAGCATCCTCAAGAAATTGACATAATTTCATAAGACATGCTTAATTTCATAATCTCCTCTTTGATAATTTAAAACCCAAGTCATATCATCATAATTGGAAAACATGGGATTTACTTGGGTTCATGGGAAATCATCATAAAATCATAGTATTTCATCAATTCTTGCATAAGAGATCATAATTCAATCATTTAAATTAACATTGAAGAAAACTCATGGCAATTGAAGAAAACCCTAACTCAATTGGGGATTTATAACTTTGAAAATATGAGAATTTGGGAACTCCATGAATGACAGGAATCCATGGATGAAAACTATCATACCTTTCTATCAAAGCCCAAAAGAAATTAAAGAATGAAGGGTTGACCTTGAACCCAAGCTTGAATCTTCTTCTTCTTCAAACTTTTAGAGAGAGAAATATCTTTGTGAGAGAAATACTCAACTTCTTTTGGAATTTTAAAAGAATGACTTGAAGGGGTTAAAATCACTTATATAGGGGTCCTAGGAATGGGTAAAATGACATAGTATCAATATAAATAATAGGAAAATACCCAACTGCCCCTGCCTTACAGCTGACGCGAAACTCCAAATGGAGGCCCATATGAATCATCTAGGGTTCCACAAGCCATCTAGGCAGTCGTGGTCCCTAGACCAGTGGCTAGGCAAGCCCTCATTCCCCATACACCAACCATCACGAGCCGTCTAGCCCTTCACGATCCGTCTAGGGGCTTGTGGGAGGAGGTTGCCTTGGGGAGCATACTGCGTACTCCTTCATGGGCACCACCACGAGCCGTGGTGCCGTTTAAGAGAACCACCACGAGCCGTGGTGCCCTTCACGTGGCACCTAAGGGATGGTGGGAGGAGAGACCATCTTAGACACCTATTGGGAAAGGGAAGCTCCACTAGCCCCACTACGAGCTGTGGTACACTTCTCGGCCCTTGAGGGGCTCCATGAAGGGTGCCTTGGCTCAATGGAGGGCTGGTGACCTCCCCCTTGACTCTCTTTTCTAGGTTCCTAGATTCAGGGGTGTTATATTATCTCCCTCTTGGGGGACATTCGTCCTCTAAAGGGATTCTAAATATCATATGAAATAAAAGAACTCAGAACTAGCAGCCCATCATGCATGCAATCATAGAAATGCACATATCCGAGGAGGAAACATCAACTCCAAGCTAAAGCATGTTCAAAACATCATATCATGTAGTCTATATGTTATTCATAATCAAATGCACATAAACATGTAGAAATCAATCAAGTTGACTCATTTTCTAAAAACTTAAGCCTTTTCATCAACTTGCATAAATTAGGAAATCATGGGAATATCTAAGACACATGACACCATAAGAGTAAACTATGAGGAACTCAATACCTCAAGTTAGAGTACGAGTAGAAGGAAAGAGATGAGGATATTGGGACATCATATTTGCCTCGGCCTCCCAACTAGCACCTTCAACGAACTGATTCCTCCACAAAACTTTCACGGAAGCAACTTCTTTATTTGTCAACTTCTTGACTTGCCGGTCTAACATCTCAACCGCAACTTCTTCATAGGAAAGATTTTTGTTGAATCCCAAACCTTTGAAGAGAACTATGGATGTGGGATCACCAACATATTTTTTAAACATAGAGACATGGAAAATTGGATGCACCAATGCCAACTCATTAGGCAATTCAAGTACATAAACAACCTTACCAACACGACTCAAAATTTGATATAGGCCTACATAACATGGACTAAGCTTCCCTTTCTTACCAAACCTCATTACACCCTTTATGGGTGAAATTTTCAAGTAAACCCAATTATGAATATCAAACTCAAGATCTCTTCTTATCACATCGGCAAATGACCTTTGCCGGCTTTGAGCCATTTTCAAACTTTCTCTAATAAGTCGAACCTTTTCCATAGCATCATGTACCAACTCAGGACCTAGTAGGGCAACCTCACCCACTTCAAACCAACCTATGGGAGATCTACACCTCCTACCATACAAAGGCTCAATTGGAGCCATGTCGATACTTGAGTGATAACTATTGATATATGCAAACTCAATCAAAGGCAAATGATCATCCCAATTAACTTTGAAGTCAATCACACAAGCTCTCAACATATCTTTCAAAGTCTTGATAGTACGCTCTGCATGCCCATCGCTTTGGGGATGAAAGGTCGTACTAAGCTAAACCCGAGTACCAAGACCTTTTTGGAAAGATTTCCAAAACTTAGAAGTGAATTGAGTACCACGATAAGAGATAATAGACAAAGGCACTCTATGAAAATTCACCATTTCCATCAAGTACAACTTATCATAGTCCTCCGCCGAATAAAAAACCTTGATGGGGATGAAATGAGCTGATTTTGTCATTCGATCTACTAAAACCCAAATCGATTCATGTTGGCGCCGGGTGTGAGGCAAACAAACAACAAAGTCCACATTCACATTTTCCCACTTCCAAGTAGTAATGATTATGTCTTGGGATAAACCTCCCAATTTTTTATGCTCAACTTTCACCTGTTGATAATTAAGACATTTAGCTACAAACTCCGTGATATCCTTCTTCATCGCATTCCACCAATAGATCTCTCGCAAATCACGGTACATCTTGGTGGCTCCCGGGTGAATGGAATATCGAGAACTATGGGCTTTTGACAAGATTTTTTCCCTCAAGTCATCAACATTATGGACACACAACCAACCTTGATATCTAAGGACACCATTTCCCCGTTAGAAGAAACCCTCTACGGACTTTTTAAGAACTACTTCCTTTAATTAAACCAAAGTTGGATCAAGACCTTGCTTAGCTTTCACATCCGACAGATAAGCCGATTCTCAACCATAACACCACCCTTGGTAGAGTCTACTAACTGAACACCCAACCGGGACAATCTATGAAAATCTAAAACAAACACTATTCTATCATCCTCAATATGAGCAACACCACCCATAGACAACCGACTAAGAGTATTTGTCACTACATTGTCCTTACCGGGGTGATAGAGAACACTCATATCATAATCCTTCAATAACTCAAGCCACCTCTTCTGGCGAAGATTTAGATCCTTCTTATTAAACACATTGCAATGTGGTCGGTAAATACATCCAGATGAACACCATACAAATAATGCCTTAAAATCTTTAAGGCAAAAACAACCGCTGCTAGTTCAAGGTCATGGTTAGGATAATTCTTTTCATGAATCTTAAGTTGCCTTGATGCATCGGCAATGACTTTTCCATTTTTCATAAGCACGCATTCTAGCCCAATTCTCGAGGCATCACAATACACAACAAAACCATCAGTCCCTTATGCTAAAGTCAACACCGTAGCAGAAGTAACTCTATCCTTCAATTCCTGAAAACTCTTTTCACACACTTTAGACCATATGAACTTAGCCTTCTTTTGGGTCAATTTTGTCAATGGAGAGGCAATAGAAGAAAACCCTTCAACAAACCTTCTGTAATAACTAGCAAAACTCAAGAAACTTCTAATATCCGAAGGGGATAGAGGTCTAGGACAACTCTCTACCGCATTCGTCTTCTTACGATCTACCTCAATACCCTTGGTTGAGACAACATGACGAAGAAAAGTTACATACCTTAGCTAAAACTTTCATTTTCTAAACTTTGCTAAGAGTTTTTGGTCCTTGAAAATTTGCGAAACAATCCTCAAATGATTGATGTGATCATCCTCACTTCTCGAATAGATCAATATATCATCAATGAACACAATCACAAACATATCAAGGTATTCTCTAGACACTTTTTTGATCAAATCCATAAAAGTCACCGGAGCATTAGTCAAATCAAAAGACATCACCAAAAACTCAAAATGACCATATCATGTCCTAAAAGCCATTTTTGGAATATCTTCTTCCTTCACCCTCAATTTGTGATAACTCGACCGAAGGTCAATCTTTGAGAACTAGCTTGCCCCTTGAAGTTGCTCAAACAAGTCATCTATCCTTGGGAGAGGATACTTATTCTTAACCGTGACTGTATTCAATTGCTAGTAGTCTATACACGTTCGGAAAGAACCATCCTTCTTTCTAACAAACAAGACTGGAGCACCCCATGGAGATATACTCGGTCAGATAAAACCCTTATCCAACAAGTCTTTTAATTTCTCTTTCAATTCCTTAATCTCTGCCTGACTCATTCGGTAAGGAGGAATAGAAATAGGTTGGGTATCTAGGAGAAGGTCAGTACCAAAATCTATTTCCCTTTCTGGAGGAATACGGGGTAGATCATCTTGAACACTTCCAGAAATTCATTAACAACGAGGCCTGACTCAAGAGTAGGAGTTTCAGAATCTACATCCTTCACCCTAACTAGATGGTAAATGCAACCCTTAGAAATCATCTTTCTAGCTTTAAGACAATAGACAAACTGGCCCTTAGGCATAGAATTTTCCCCTTTACACTTAGGACGGTTTGGAAATTGGAACTTGACTACACTTGTTCTACAATCAATATAAGCCTAACATGAATGCAACCAATCCATACCAATGATAACATAAAAATCTAGAATATCAAGCTCTACCAAATAAACAAGAGTAAATCTCTGGGAAAATGAAACTGGACATTTTCTATAGACCCTCTTAGCCACAACAGAATCACCAACAGGGTAGAGACAGAAAAGGGATCTAACAAAACATCTGGAAGAATATCAAACCTCATAGCCACATATGGTGTCACCAAAGACAAGATAGCACAACGATCAAGTAAAGCATAAACGTCAAGTTAGAAGACTTTCAACATACCAGTAACAACATCGAGAGAACCCTCTTGTTCACCTTTAGTTTGAAGTGCATATAATCGATTTTTCTTTGGAGCATTGTAAGCCAAACCACTATGAGGAGCTTTCTTATCCTCTCTTCTTTTAGCCATAAAAACGGTCAATCCCTTATCTTATGACAACTTTTACCACAACCGAAAAAACAATCTGTACCGGCTAAGCACCTACCCTCGTGCTTCTTTCAACATTTAGCACAAGTAAACATAGGCAATGAAGATCCACTACCATTTGCTCCTTGAGGATTAGGGTTAGACACCCTATCTTTGTTGAACTTAGAAACAACATTGGAGGAACCTTGATCGGAAAACCTCTGTCGGAACCTAGAACGATCATGTCCATCAAACTTTGAGTTTGAGAAGTTACCATTACCAGTCTTAGCTATTTTTGCCTCCTTAGACCTTTCCTTATGTTTCTCCTCTTTAATTTGTTGAGCATGAACCATGAGATGAGAAATATCCATATCATGGATAAGCATAGCGATGTAACATTCCTTAACCACCATTTCGGACACACCCAAAACAAACTTACTTATTCCTGACCTAGTTTTGGTAATCAAAGAAGGCATATACTTAGACAATTGTGTGAACTTCAAAGCATACAATTTCACTCTAATTCTCCCTTGATGAAGGTTGATGAATTCAAGCACATTTTCCTTCCTCATCTCAAGGGGAAAGAACCTAACAAGGAAGACAACTTTGAACTTTTCCCATTCCAGAGGACCCGCATCTTTCGGTCTTCTTGCTTTCCATTGGTTGAACCAAATTTGAGCAACACCCTAAGTTGATAAGCGGCCAACTCCGCCTTTTCCACCGGCATCACTCCCATGATTATCAACATCTTATAGAACTCATCAATGAACTCTTGAGGATATTCCTAAACCTTAGAACCATGAAACTCCAGAGGATTCATTATAGTGAAGTCCCTCACTCTAGATGTCGTTAGACCCACATTTGGGTTCACGGGAACCATCACCTACTTATTGACTTGGACCGTCACAGCTTGAGCCTATACTTGAAAAGCATCCCTAAACTCTGCATTAGTCACTTTCTCGGCCAAAGGGTCGACCAGAGCTTGAGGAGCTTTTTGATTCACATTCCCTCCCACATTCTTTCTAGCATAAGCTCTTCGAGTTGCCATTTCCTGTAGAGCATTGGGTAAGAAATAGAAGAGAGGCCTTATAAAGTTAAACTCTATCGCACGACTTTAGAGTAATGAAATAAGTGGAGTTTCCTAATCATCTTGTAGCCTCTCATTCATAAATGTTGCGCGCTTCACACTCATGAACAAGATTCTACTTGACGTGGCTTATGAGACATCCTATGACCTTTCTTAACCTTGTACTGTAAATACCAAGTTTGTCACGACCCAGGGGTGTACCCTAGATGTAACATGGCATAGAGGACCCCGAGAGGCCCCATACAATCCACATAGCAGTCATCACATAGGATATAATGAATGTTGCCTTTCTCCTCTTCAATATAGTCAATGCTGCTTCAACCTTTAATTCAGACAAATTTACAGACAGAATCACAAGTAAGGTCTTGTCTTAACCCATAAATACATACCTAAAGTGAGATGGTAATGTCTTTAGTTAAAGCATGGGTGCTTCTTCAATTGAAGGCTTAGGTGGAGGACCCAAAACCCTATCAATGGCTGTTTAACGTTAACAAAGACACTTCATCCAATACTAAGCGTCAATGATCGTTAGATACTAATATAACCCAACTAGTGAGTTGAGGCCGAGTCCCAAGGGAGTGGTTTGTAATTGAGAATCAATTGAAAAGCAAGAATATGCTCAAGTCAATCATAGCTAAAAACATTTGCGAAGAAAAACATAATTCAAGTTTTAGGTGACACTAGTGTCAAATATCAAGGGGGTTTGTTTGTAACTATCATCTGCAACAACAAATAACACGAAAATACCAATATAGAGATGGGATTCTTGGGATGTGATTGGATTATGGGTTAAGGTAAACAACCGGGTAATTGCAATTAATAGTGAATAACTATAAATTAGTGAGTAAGCTAGACTTTAGTGGGGATAAACTTTCTCTCAAACAATTTACCCCGAATCAAATTGGTTTCTCTCGAACACCAATAAGCAGCAATTAAGCACATACTTCACTTTAGTCCATTCACTCTCTCGAGCTGAACCCATGACAACCCAATACCCAAAGACTATCGATTTAGTAATTTTGGTTTTAAAACCTCTCTGTCGAGCAAGTCAAAAACACGAAGTTAAGATTGTATTTGCAACTACAACCCATTAAATTCAACCACAATTACCGAACGAAATCACATTTAAACAATAATTAAACTATCAATTAACAAGACCCAACAGTTAAATCAACCCATAATCACAAAATCACACCCCAAGAATTGGGGTTTTAGCTAGACATAATAAAAAGGTAGAAATCATTACCAAACTGTGTTTCCATCTGCTGGGTACGATTAATACTGTCTTTACAGACGTCTAAGATGAAGAATCTTCAACACCCACTTCCAATTTCTTAGAAATGGAAATCTTCAAATCTTCAAAGCTAAGGAAATATTGTCTCTCTATTCAGTTCTAAGCTCTGAACTTCAAAAACTCAATAATACTGAAGACCATCAAATGTTAGATACTAAACTAAGAATTTAAAAATGTATTTATATTTGCGCAAAAAATTGCCGCAAAGGACCATTTGGCGCAATAAGTTGAGATCGTCGATCCACTAGGCGATCTGCCCTTTGTTCAATTTCATCGCTGTTCTGCTTTTGCTTTCAGCATCTTTAAGTTCTGTAACTTTGGGCGATATAGCACTACATCGTGGAACCGTTCAGTGACTCGCCGACTGCTCCTTTCTCTCGCCAACTTGATTTTCTCCTTTAGGGCTTGGCACTCTGGAACATTAGGCGAGACTTTGGCCATTCGGCGACTCGCCCAATGGCTTAGGCGATCCTGAGGCCTTCTTTTCTCCGTTCTTTCAGCTGCCTTGTTCCGTTTTGCTCATTTGTGTCCATGCTCTGTTCCTTAATCCAAATACCTAAAATTCAAGGATTTACATCAGTTATTGGCACAAAATATGCATTTGAGGACACTAAATTTATTAAAATAAAGTCCCAAATGAGTCCAAATCGTGGACTAGTCAACACCCCCAACTTAAAGTTTTGCTTGTCCTCAAGTAAAACTTAATTTCAGCAGTTCAAAAAGGATGTCTCAAACAGTGCTACACAAGACTTAATCATGAATGCACACAAGAAAACTCAACTTACTCATGCAAGGATCAATTGTGCACTCAAAGATTCAAGGTGTGACTCACCATTACCAAAGAATCTCAAGCTCACAATACTTTCTTCAAATGCAAGTTCAAGCTCAACAAAGGTGATCAAATGCCCTCACACAAAGAATGATTCCATATTCACACCCAATGGTTCAACACTTTAAAGTTCCGGAATCAAATGCAACGCTCACACTCACAAAGTTGAAAGAAATACATGATTTCACCTATAGGTTTGCCCTTAAATCGACTTTCGTTTTAGCTCACTCAAAATCAAAAAGGTCTTCTCAGGGCTTGTAATGGGGCTCAGTGTAAAAGTATGATCATTTAGGCTTAATGGTTGTAATCCTCATGAAATGTGGTGTGAACAACACTTTCTGTCCTTTCCTTTATCATCTCATTCAAGCTCAAAAGTCACCCTTTATTCATCTTCCATGGAATGTTAGAAACCCCAATTTCTTTGTATATTCACAACTTTTTCCACAACTTTTTCTTTTTTCATTCTTTTCTTCGTTTTTTTTTTTTTTTTTTTGTATGGAGGGGTTCCATTTTTTCTCAAAACCATGGTTTAAGGGGACTTTCTTGCACTTCTTGGTTTACCTTCTCTTTTCACCACACCCTCAACTTAGGCTTCTGGCCTAAGTTGGCTATTCAAACAGACCACAAATCTCCCTTCCCTGCTTGCCTACAACATCTTTGAGTCCTGGACCATTGGGCGGTATATTTCTACTTCGCGGAACTGATCGGCGATACGCCGACTTCTCCTTTCATCACCTTTTTGATCTTCTTCATTCAGGGCTTCGCGTACTGGAACAAAGGGTGAAGTATGTCCAGTCGGCCATTCACCAAGTGTGCTTGGCGATGCTAAGGCTTCAGTTTCTTTGTTCTCTTCAGCCTTTTTGTTCCTTTTTGCGCCTAAGTGTCCATGATTCCATTAAAACTTCAAATACCTGAAACTTGAGAGTTTTCATCAGATATTGAGAGAAAATAAGCATTTGAGGACACTATTTCTATTAAAATAATTCCCTAAATGAGTCTAATCTAAGGACTCATCAACACCCCCAACTTAAACTTTTGTTTGTCCTCAAGTAAAACTCAAGTTCAGCTGTTCAAATAGGATGTGTCAAACAGTGCTACAACAAGACTCAAACTACTCATGCAAAGATCAATTGTGTACTCAAAGATTCAAGTTGTGACACACCATTATCAAATATTCTCAAGCTCTCAATACTTTATACTAATGCAAGTTCAAGCTTAACAAAAGCATTCGAATGCCCTCACACAAACGATGATTCCATAATCACACACAAATGTCTAATCATTTAAAGCTCAGGAATCAGAAGCAATGCTCACACTCATAAAGAGGAACAAAATGCATGCTTTCACCCATAGGTTTACCCTTATTTTCCTATCAACCTTCGGTTCGGTTCACCCAAGATCAAAAAGGTGTTTACAAGGCTTGTAATGGGGCTGAGTGCAAAGGTATGGTTATTTAGGATCAGTGACTTTCATCCTCATGAGATGTGGTGATCTCAACACATCCTTACTTTCTTCCTTCATCATTTTTTCTTCTAGTGCTTTATAGTCATCTTATTATTCACTTCGCATGGATTGCTTGGAAACCCAATCTCTTTCGCACTTTATTTCACAACTTTCTTTTTCATTTCTTTTCTTTTCTCTTTCTTTTTCTTTTTTTTATATGGAGGGTTTCCATTTTGTTTTGCAATACCATGGGTTAAGAGAGACTTCTTCTTGCACTTCTTGATTTCTTCCTTTTCCTTTTCACTACACCCCCAACTTAGGCTTTTGGCCTAGGTAAGCTATTCACTTAAACACATCTCAAGAGGATTCTAGGTAATGGATGAAGAAAGGTCTAAGTTTTCATGAAGTTTCTTCCAAAGAAGGATAGACTCAAAGGGTGCTCAAGAGAGGTTTAAACGCTCATAGAGTAGGCCACAAAAGAGGTATATGTCAAATTGGCTCACACTCTTCAAAAGTTGCCTAAGATCATCTCAAGATCAAGGCTTGCTTAATCAATCGGACTAACGGGGCAAATTCTAGGTGTATTCATGCATGGTTCAAAATAAGCTTATCACACAAGGCATCGACACTAAAGTCAAACAAGACTACTCACTTTTGCTAGTGTGCAATGGTCATCACACGAGAATCAATTTGATACATGGCTAATCACAACGAGATGCAAAGAGTTCACATATTGTTTATGCAACTTCATTTGGTCTCGTTGTAGCCGCACATTCATGTTTGTTCGATTGAGAGCACTATTCAAGTAATCGGTATTTGAGCGAAACCGAGACTCAAATTTGTACAAGAACAACCACTTTCTACATAAGAGGTGGCGAAAATTTTCAAAAAATGAAATTTTTAAGGAAAGGTCAAAATCTTTTTGCAAATTTATAACTTAAAGGAGCCATAAGTTCAAGCATCCATGAAAAACAGTATAAGCTAAAATTAAAAGGAACAGACAACCCAAATGTACACAAAAACAAAAATATCCATAACAAGCAAACAAAGGTGAGCCTCACCCCACCACAATAAAATCCTAAATTTTTACGACCTTGGGTTGCTTCCCAAAAGCTCCTTATTTAACGTCGTGACTCGACATGAGCTATCAGTAAAGCTTCATCATTGGGGTTTGACCTAACGCCATTAGGCAACCCTCCTTCGCTGCTAGGGTAGAGATGAATCCTAAATTTTTACGACCGTGGGTTGCCTCCCAAAAAGTGCCTTATTTAACATCGTGGCTAGACGTGAGCTATCAGTCAAGCTTCATTATTGTGGTTTAACCTAATGCCATTAGGAAACCCTCCTTCGCTCCTAGGGCAGAGATGCGGCAGTGCGTGGTTCAATAGGTCTTCATTCACCTTGATTGATCTCGAGTGGGAACCAATTATTAGATTCAACACCTCCATGCTCTCCTTCATCACCTTTAGTATTCTATATTTCTCATGAAGCTTTTGGAGAATGATCAATAGCGTATCATCGATATGCTTTTTCTCATCACTCCTAGAGTTTTCTTGCTCATGAGGAAGCGGATGCTTCCCTTGGCATTTGCACTGGTTTTCCACTTCCTTTATTTTGGTGGCCAAGTTGTTCAGTTGAGATTCCAACGTCTTTAACTTGGAGTCACCCTCGACTCCTTGATTTATCTCAACCGACTTGCCACCCCTTCCCTCAACAATGCTAAGGTACCTGCACACACAAACAACTAAAAAGAAAAACAAAACTAATAGTAAAATTAGTAAAACTACACTAAAAATAACAAAAAGCTCTAGTTAACTACATTTTCACGGGACACCACTCCCCGGCAGCGGCGCCATTTTGATGTTTGCGTAATCAAGACACAACTTCCAGTACGAGTGTCTACGATCGTGCAATGGTATAGTAACCCAACCAAGGGTTGGGGTCATGTCCGAAGGGAGTGGTAGTGAAAAGAGTAGTTAGGCTAGAATTTTGTTCTAGTTAGTTGTAGTTTGAGAAATTATCGAATAAAAACAAAGTAAATTAAGTGGGTGACACCAAAGTGTCAAATATCAAAGGGGTTTTTGTCACAAATAGCTAAAACAACAAAAATAAAGAGAAAATCAAGTATGGGGAAAAGTTCTTACGGTGTGACCGCAATATATATTGATATAAATCATTGGGTACATGCTTTCGATAGGAAATTTGCAAGATAATAGTGATTAGGCTAAGCTTTAAATGGACATAAGTTCCCTCTCGGGCAACTTACCCTGTTTCAAATGGGTTTCTTTCGGACACCCATTTGCCGCATGAAGTCCAGCCTACGCCTTACCCCACTCACTCTCTCGAGCTGAGTGTTAGGATATGGGACAAGGTCTCACCCTCTCGAGCTAAACCTCATGTCGACCCACTCCTTAGGCCATCAGTCTAGCAGTCTTCATTTCGCGACCTCTCTCTCTCGCAAGCTGAAAACACATGGGTGGTTTTGTATTTACAACTACAAACCCATTAAATTAAACCACAACCACTATCAGCAAGCAAGACCCAACAATAATACCAACACATATTCGCTAAATCACACCCCAAGAATAGGGGTTTTTAGCCACACATCAAGAAATAAGCAATTACATCTAAAATGATAACGAAATCAAATGGGTATAAAAAATTAAACCTTAATTGAAGCAAAGGAGCAAGAATAGAGAAGACCCACTTCCAACTTGGGGAAGATGAACTCCTTTCTTCAAGTTTCCCAAAAGCCCTCTCTAAACTTGAGAGAAAAATGAAAAAGCTAATATTCTAAGTCTCAAAATTACAATTATGTTCGGATCTCCTCAAAACTAATAAAGAGCTAGTATTTATAGTTTCAGAAAATAGTGCTACGGTGGATCG